>JAOYMR010000018.1:10547959-10559421 GCA_025802075.1 Tenebrosternarchus preto | reverse complement strand
TGTGTGTGTGTGTGTGTGTGTGTGTGTGTGTGTGTGTGTGTGTGTGTGTGTGTGTGTGTGTGTGTGTGTGTTGGAGGCAGTGCTGAGTACGGCCCTCTGGTTGCTTTAGGCGTCTCCTCCTCTGAGCTGTCTGATAATTAAGAGGAGTGACTGACGAATGGCTCTCATCAGATCGCTCATCTGGAGCTTGCCAGCCTGCAAAAGGCTTCCGGACAGGGTGAACCGGGGAGGGGGGTCGTGTCCTCGCCTCCAGCCTGTCCTCGGCTCCACAGCCTCTCCTGGCCCCCGACGCTCTTCTGTACACGCAGTGCCCTGGCCAGCTACCCCCCACCCCTTCCCCGACCTAGCCCGTCTGGCTTCTTCGGCCTGTCGCGTGTCTTGCTGTCCAGGCTGCATGTTTAGATGTGGAGCCGGGACGGTCACACTGACTCAATTCATGCTCCCTGGAAGGAAGGTGTTTTTAGTTATTCCTTTTTTACGCTGCCAGAGTGATCTTAAAACAATTTTTTTTTTTTCCCCTTTCCTTCCTTCCTTCTTTCATTTATTTATTCATTTAAATCAAGTTGGATGTTGTTAGAATTATTGTGCTTGCTGGAGTGTTTTGGATAGAGAGCTGTTGGATGCAGGCATGATTTGGTTTTGGGTTTTGTTTGTTTGTTTGTTTGTTTGTTTGTTTGTTTGACCCTTGGTTCTAACCATAGTTCGTATAATGAAGCTGGGTCCCTCCTGCACCGGACCACTGCCCTTCCCTGAAGACATGGGCACTCTGCTCTACCACGGTGCTTTATGTTCAAATGCTTGGCTTGAACGTATCCAGACGATGTTTCTACGTTTGTTTTTAATCTTTTTTTTTCTTTTTCTTTTTTGGTTTTTTTGTTTGTTTTTTTGCCGGGAAACGGTCAAATACAAGTTTGATGAAAATGTAAGAGATTCATGGCGATCTGAATGCTGCCGTTCTAGATCAGTCCAAGTGCTTAGATCAGTCCAAGTGTCATTAATAGATGAGTGCGGAGGACGGAATCGAACTAAAACGACCCTTTTTTTCTTCGTGTTTTTGGTCTGGACTGTAAAGGCATGTTTTTTTTTTGTTTTTTGTTTTTTAAAGTGGAGAAGTTTGAGCTAGTCTGAGAGCCTCTTATCTCCACCGGGGCCTGCGTGGCTCCAGCAGTGGTGGGGTGGGGTGGAGGGGTTGTTTGCAGCTCGCAATATCCGACAAACGAAGAGGAGTGCAGCCGAAGGTTTTGATTAAAACCCCGTTTCAAACGAGCGTCCTGTAGCTCTTAGAATTTCTGTTCTCTGCCACTCGCCATTATACGGAGCGCATTTCTTCCCTTGGGCCTTTTCAGGCCCTCGGGTGAACGCTTGTGAAAGGGAGCGCTCTAAACACAGGGCCCGGGTGAATGCTGCAGCCTTGAACACGTCCCCAAAATGATACAGGAGATTTAGAAAACCACGCAGTGGGTTGGCTGTGTACAGCGATGAAGGTCTGAGGTTATCCGTGGCACAGTAAGCACCCTTGGTGAGGAATGTGACCGTGCGCTGGATGAAGCTCCGAGTGAATAGCGCTGTTTTGTAGCGCTCAGAACCCCCAGTAATCTGTGCATAGAATTTTTAGGGGCTTCCATTAAGAACGTTTTTGCCTGGAGAGGACATGGAAGGGGTGTGTGTGTGTGTGTGTGTGTGTCACTGTGTAAACCGCCATATTAAAGGCTTCCAAATTAGACTGGAATTTTGTCAGTAAAAGCAATCGACCATTGTTGAAAATTTCAACAACATGGCAAATAATTGTGTACTCAAATACTTGAGCTGCTCCATGGGCAGAGTTGATTTAAAGGCTCTGAAAGTATGTTAGTGGTTGAACTGCTCTCTATTGTACTTAAATAAAAGTGCATTAACTCTCTCTCACATGCCCTCTCTCGCATGTTCTCTCTCCCTCCCTCTCACACACACACACACACACACACACACACACACACACGCCTCCATCCCTAGGGCCTCGTTTACGTTTTATTTTTTTCTTTTCTTTTCTTCATATTCTTAATATCCTTGTACTTTTTCACGGAAATGTTTTTGTTAACTGCTTATTTTAAGTCAAACGCTCAGCGAAGGGGAATGTGGAGCAAGCTGGATGAGAGGCTGTGAATCGTGATGGTTACAGTCGTGATGGTTACAGTCGTGTTGGTTACAGTCGTGATGGTTACAGAAGCTGCAGTGGGGTCTGTTCCCCTGTACAGTGACTAGGAATTTCAACATCACACTCTGCTCAGCAGCTTAATTGTGCGTATAAAGTGAGGCAGTGTTGGGGTTAGCGCAGCCAGGCAGGGTAGACGTGTGCTTTCATTGCATGGTGCGACAGGCTTTTGGAAGACAGCAGAGTGAGCTGTGGGTGTGGGGCTGTGTAACGTAGAATGACCATACAGTGTGTTATGGACGTCCTCCCCTCCTAACTTCTGTATGCAGCAAAATTTTCTAAGGTCTGCTTCCATCACGTTGTACATTTTATTACCGGCCTAAATTAAACATGCATGAACATAGTTGCATGAAAAATGAGTTTAATTTAAACACCAAATTAGTCTGTTCCCTAAAGTGTCATCTCATTTTATAGGGCATTCTTGAGCGTTTAATTACTGCAGTACTCCAGTTAATGTAACTGTAGCCAAGTGATACCTTGGTGTTGCATCACAGGGACACTGACCGCCTTCACCCTAGTCTCTCTCTGTTTCTGTCTCTCTCACCCTAGTCTCTCTCTGTTTCTGTCTCTCTCACCCTAGTCTCTCTCACAGTGGGTTGGGCAGATCTGTTATATTTCTGATGGTTTTGCATCGGGTTGCAGTAAGAAGCATCTTTACGAGTATGCAGGGCTCTTAAAAAGAGAGGGAGAGAAGGGAAACGTCATTGCACTAGACGTCTATGGTTGTTCAGTTGTGGCCACTTTGCCAGACTGTAGTGAGGTTTCCCTGTGCTCTGGTGCAGACACTGGGTGTGAGGTTTGGGGTTTGGGGTGTGTGTGTGTGTGTGGTACGCACAGACCAGCGCGAGAGCTGTGGAGTTTGTGTGGATTGGGGATCCAATCTCTCGGAGCCTAACGCGTTCTGATTGGTATATTCACTCCAGCCGCGACTACAGGGGTGGGGGGGGGGGTGGGGTGTACTGTTCCTCTCTCTCTTATCGCTTCTACTTTCGCTTAGTCAATCATGCACTGTTCATCTGCGAGGCCAGGGGTGATGGATTCTCCATGCTCTGTAAGTGGATTATGCCACTGCTACAGCCAGTCACACACCAGCACAGCACCTTCGCTTGCGGGCCACGTTTGTTAAACATGGGCTCAGAGGTGCTTCTGTCGGCTCCTCTGCCCCTGTTCACACACACACACACACACACACACACACACACACACACACACACACACTGGCCTTCTTCCTAATGGTGAGACTAGAACCCCCCCCCTTGCCACGGACAGGAAAATACCAGGCCTTGCATTTTCCCACACCCATTACAAACAGACCCTGCCAACGTGCTAAATTCCCTAAACTCGTGCCCAGTAGCTTGAGTCCTGTGTTTGCAGTGAACATGGAAGAACACGGTGTAGTTTCAGAAAAATTAGAAGCATGTGAAGGCTTAGCGCATTCGCCAAAGCGCCAGGGGGTTGGGGGAGGTTTCCAGCGTGAGGTGGTGTTGGTAGGGGCATTAGGAATTGCACAGAGAGGAATGCATGTGTATTCCACCCTGTGCTTGGGGTGCTCTTTAAATTGCCCCCCTCCCCTTTGTGTGTGCACGTGAGTCTGTGTGTGCACATGCGCACGTTTGCTTCATTGGGCTTTTGTTGCCAAGAACTGTCATTAATGAGTAATAATTCAGTTTTAGGTCTGTTTAGATTTTGGATATGGTTTTAGGGACACATGACATGTTTTGATCACGTATTGGTCCCAGCGAACATCTAAAACTGCCGCTCATTTGATCTCAGCCATATCAACATTTTACCACTCCAAAAAAAAAAAAAAACCCTCGACAGCCCGTAACTTCTCTCTCGAACCTTTTGTCGACGGCGCCACTGCGGCACATTTTCTCCGCTCGCGGGAGGAAATCCGAGGTGTCCGCTCAGAACTTTCCGGCGTGCTCCGAGAGCTTTCCCCCGTTTGCTCCGCGTTGTTCCTGCGTCCAGCTGGATCCGTTTGCGAGAGCGTGCGCGTTCGCCGATGATCTTGGCTTCGTCTGAGCGCGGGGACGAGACTTAACACCTTCTTCCCCTCACGCAAGGTCAGACGGCTCTTTCACATCATACCTGCGCTTTAAAGCATGTCCGCCAGCCTGCCTGTACCTCTCTGTTGCACTGTTTGCTACTACTGTTTTCTCCACTGTGAGTTCGTTTGACAAGGCCTGGGTTTTTTTTTTTGTTTTGTTTTTGTTTTTTTTATTTTGTTTAGCTGGCTAAGCGTTTGTTGTGAGCAAGTTATGGCTTCCTTATTCCCACAATGCTTTTGTCCCTGTGCTCCATCTAACTCGAGCAGCAGGCTCTGTTCAGCACGCCGGCAGGGTTGGGCTCCTTTTTTGTTTTTTGGTAGGGTTTTTTTGTTGGTCGTTTTTGTTTTTTGTTTTTTTTTTTTACACAGCGCAGTAAAGATATTTGCTTCTGTTTGTGTAGTCTGACCTGATGCCTTCCCCAGACGCCTTACCTCAACCAAAATCGCCATGTTAGTGCATTCTATCCATCAGTCAATCTGTCCATATTTCTTGACCTACATGTCAGTGTCATCGTTGCAAGATATAACGTTGACTACAGATTAATGGAGAGGGATTTAAGTTCTAAGCGATTTACCTTCGCCTGGACACGCGTACCTTGAGCAGCCCTCCTCCATAAACCTTGCGGATGGTTTTCCGTCTGACCTGGTGCTATGGTGCACTGGGTGGTGCCTCTGGCACAGCGTGGAGGAGACTACCCCAGCGGTGCGGGTGTGGAGGGCAGTGTGCTCCCTCGCCTGCCCCCACAGCACCTCGCTGCTACAGTAGAGTGATGTACTCGACAGGGTGAGCTGCTGGTTGACAACTCCGAGATGCATTTCCATTCATTCCTGACACTGCCAAGGAACCCCTTCTAGCTTTTCAAGCCTTTAGCTTCAACTAGCACCGCCTCTCTGTGACCTTGCAGCCGGTGCGAGGCGGCCGTGACCGGCACTGCCTAACGGAGAGGGCCTACGGCCGCCACAGCGTTAATACTTCATCACACTCCCAGCAGATGAGGCTTCTCCCCCACTCACGGATGACCTTCAGACACCGCTGTCGGACGGGAGGGAGGAAGCGGGCAACCGCGCCCGCGATCAGCCGCGGAGCAGCGCGGGCCGTTGGTAGCTCATTAAAAAATAAACTTAAGTGATGTTCCACATTGTGGTCAGAACCCATCAATGATTTAGGCGGAGAGCAAGATCCTGAGAAAATGTGTCTGTGTGTTGGCTCTAAACACTCCTAGAGAAGCACTCTATCAAACGTGCCATGGGCTCTGTGAGCGATGTAGTGAAGAACCAGTTTTCCCACTAATGGCTTCTTGACTGGTCACTCCCATTGAGTCTGTGTGAGCCCAGCACACTTGGGGGCACAGCACAGCGCCTGGCTCCCGGGGCTCTCCCAGGCTCTCCCGGGCCGCTCCCGTGATTGGCGGTTTGCAGTTAGCTGTCCCGGAGGCCTGTTACACGGCTAAGTGACATTTACGGCACACTTGGCTTTGCTGCTGTTGTTTTTGTTAAACAATAAAACGTCTTTATGTGATTTGGACAAATTCTCTTTCTCAGCACCCCTTGTGCATCTGAGCAGGCCTGCGACCATACAGCTCAATCTACCTCATGCTGTGTGATTTATTTCTTTATTTTCTTGTTTATTAATTTGCATGTGCAAACGCGTGCGAAAGTCTTCTCTACAGCTACAGTAGGTCTCCTTCCTTTAGCTGGGCGCTGATATAAAAAACGTAACATTTAAGCTCTGGGTTTGAACTCGTCCGTGAGGGTTTTTGTGTCCTGAACTTTAGCCCAGATGATGGTTTGACCTTGGCTTGCACTGTTGCACATGACACGGTTCGGGAACTAATCGTAATTGAATTTTGGACAAGCAGTTTATGCCATTGTTTTCTCTGTAGTTTTAGGCCTGTTGAATGAATTGGTTGGCTTCGTTACAGATATTTGCGTGTATGAGCTCCACCTCCTCAGTCCTGTTGCTTTAGTCGAGCCAGCCTGGACTGGCATGACTGCATGTGCTCGTTATTCCTCACGCACGTCCTGATCCAGCGACTGTCCTGACTGTCCTGATTTCTATCTGAGCAAATTATTGGGGATGGGGGGAGGGGAATCGTGAGAAACCTGTGTGCTTTTCGAGCCAAGGGCCTGGCGTCACGGAGATGGAACTGTACGGTCTGATCTCTGCTCTGAACGTCGTGCATGTGAAGAACTGCCTGTAGGTCGTTAACGAACCACATTAGAAGGAGTTGATTTGCATAATTCATCATGTTCCCTGTAGACCCACGATGATTGTTTAAGTACCATGCAGTGGCACTGGGCTTTTCCCCATAAAAAAGATACTTCATCTCAGTGGTGCACGTTTTGTGAAACCAACTGATACGAAAAGTTGACAAGTCAGGACCCACCCCCCAACCCCTCCGAGGAATGTAATTCTTGTAGAATTTTACCACTTCTGAAACTCCAGTTTTATAGCCACTTCTGAGGGTATGAAGATAAATCTCTTTAATCTCTTTACAGTTTTTGGACCTGAGGTGAGTGTCGCGGTCAACATGTATAATTCCACTTGGTTCCTGCTCTTTTCTCTGTTGTTTCATGACTGCACTGCTGCCTGGTGGCTGCTGACAGACTGCAGAGAGATGAGCTCTGAACGAGGCCTGTTTGGTGCTGCATGTGACTCTTCCTGCTTGGACTCTAATTGGACTCTCATTAACCTATTAAACTTATTCCCCTCTCTCTCTCTCTCTCTCTCTCTCTCTCTCTCTCTCTCTCTCTCTCTCTCTCTCTCTCTGTCTCTGTCCTCCCACAGAACTCAATACGGCACAATCTCTCACTGAACAAGTGTTTTCTTAAAGTGCCTCGCTCCAAAGATGACCCAGGAAAGGTAAGCCATCCTCTGCTTCATTAATATGAGGTTTTTGTCTTTTTTTTTTTTTTCTTTCTCTATCCTCCTTTTGTCCCTCTTTCTTTTTTTGGTCTCCCGCTTGCACTTTTTGGTGCAGTTTTATTTTTAATGTCAAGTTACTGTGTTTTACATAAAGTCCAAATGATGCAGTGTGTTCATATCGCTGCTCATTTCTCTAGCGAGTGCAGACTGCAGATTCAGGTGTTTAAGAAGTAACTGCATTTTTATGGGGACGGAGCACAAGATGGGGAGAGAGAGTGAGTTGCTTGCTTGCAGCAGTGTCATGGAAGTGCTCCCCAGAGCTGTCTGGAGGGCGGCGGGCGGCGTGGACACCTCTGCCCGGCCCCCTGCGGCCTGCCTGGCCCCTTCCACCTCTCTGGAGCCCTTTCACAAACCAGCACGCTCCTGTGTGGGAGAATCCAAGCACGCTCTCTTGCAGGAACAAGAGCAGGGCTAGTTGTTTTATTTTTTATTTTTTTTTTATTTTTTTCTTCATGAGCACAAATGTTTTTGGCAGATGCGATTCTGTTAAGTACTTTGCAAAGGATTTCTCTAGCTAATTTCTCAGGCATATGGTATGGGTAAGTTGCCCGAATTACTGCAAATAGCCGGATAGCAACATTTATAGCATGTCAACAATACTTTTCATTTTAAGATTCAAATTAAACTGTTTGAAACGCAGCCAGTATAACTGCTGGCCATTGCAAGACAAGAGTATTAGGTTACCAAAGTGAGTCTTTTTATCTTAGCAAAAACACACACATCACATTGCATTAAGCAGTGTAATGTTTCTAATAGTGCTATAAAGGTCTTGCTGCTAAAAAGGTGATTTGCAGTTACCATGTTTTGTTACATTGCACTTTAGGTTAATTCGAACAGAATCGGTTATTATTTTTCAGGCTTAAAAAAAAAAAAAAAAAAAATCAGTCCATTCTTACTGGGTTACAAATATGGAACACAATGGTAATCATTTAAAATATACCTCAAGTAAAACCACTTCAGCTTGAGTAGGGCTTTAAAACGGGGAAGTACGTGAACATTAGTGCTAAAAGTGTAGGTGTTGGCTTTGGTGCTTGTGGGTGGTTAGGGGTTAGGGCATGAGAAGTGAGTGTTTAGGGACAAAACCGTTCTTTTCTCCAGCGCTTTAAGGGAAGCACAGCTTCCCTTCATGGGCTGCCACATTTACCTGCTGTATGACTAATGCGTCTAGTGAAGCCCAAAAATCATTGCAGCATGAGGGTAAAATGCGCGTCAGACGGAAAGAGTCGCGTTGAGAACACCAGTGTTCCTTCTTAGCTACTGTTGCTCCCAGATGCTCGGTAAACCTTCACTGGAATATGAAATTGAATATGTAATTGAATGCGTAATTGTTTCAGCCAAATTCAGCTTCGTTTTCTCTCTTCAGTCCCCTTTCAGATTCTTTTACCAGCACAATGCACATGTACTCTATATACACTCAGTGTGTGTCTCTCTGCCTCTCTCTCTCTCTCTCTCTCTCTCTCTCTCTGTCTCTCTTTCTCTCCCCGACACAGACAGTGAGGCATAAAGAGTGATACTGAGACATATGAGAGTATGGGGGCTGAATGCTAATTTCATGTTTTGCTGTAATCCTCTGATATTGACACTCCTGGGAGCTGCTCCACTAAATACAAAATAATCTATTGCTGTATGGGTTCGATGCCGAATGCACAGCCAACAAGCTTGCATCTCTAATGTTCAATTTGGAATTTGCCCCCTTCCTCCTCCTCCTCCTCCTCCTCCCCCTCCAAAAAAAGAAAAACTTCAAAGCCATGCGTGGCTCTCTTGATATGTTCCATCAATATTGTAATACGGTAGGAATATGGAGCCCTGCTGCTAGCTTGAGATAGTACCAGAAGCATGTCTTTCAAAGAGATGGCAGAGAAGATGATAAAGTGCACCACCTCAGTTTTCAAGCAGGCTGCCAGGAAGTGAGGAACTCCTTCGTGTAGCAGTTACTCCACCCTTGGATAGATGCAGTCCATCTGTACTGTGGAGGTTAGCCCTTATCCTGGAAACATGGATCCAGCATGCGCTCAGCTTTTGCAGCAGTAAAATGAGACATTTTGCAGGTGTTTCATGTTAGAAGTGCTGGTGTTTTTTTTTTTTTATGTAACATTAGTAATATTAGTAGGGGTTTGTTGTTATATAACATTAAGAAATATATAAATCTACTGCAGGTATTGTTTTTTTTTTTGTTTGTTTGTTTTTTCTTTCTTGGTAGGCTAATGTAATATGTAGATTATAGACAGGGAAACTTAGTGTAGAGAGTTTTTCTGTCTTGGGTGTTAAATGATGTTAAATGGTGTTTCACACAAGTGTAAATCACTTTCTTAACAAATTAATTGTGACTCATGCGTTGATGTTCCTTTTAATGGTGTATATTTATGAATGTTGTAAATGCTCTTTTTCTGCCTGTGTGTCTGTCTGCCTGTCTGTGTCTGCCTGTCTGTGTCTGCCTGCCTGCCTGCCTGCGTGTGTGCGTGCGTGTTGCCCCCCTCCCCCCCGGGGATAGAGTTAAAGTAGACAGAAACTCCTCTCCCATGGGCTTTTTGCTTTAAGATTTGTCAACTAATGAACAGAAATGCTCGCCAGCCGGCATCCCTTCACCAGAGCGAGGGAGCGGATCTCGTTTAAACCGAGACGCTGTCGCCGTCGTTCTCACTCACCTTGAGCCGCCCTTCAGAACTCGAGCTGATTACGCTTTCCGCGCCGTTCAGACGACGGCGGTGGCGGCTGCGAACCACGTAGCGATATGGTGGAGATTTGTCTCCCCGGGAGCGACAGCTGCAGAGGTGATCCTGAAACGGGTATTAGGAGTGACTGATGAGGTCATCTCTCAGTGTCGCGTAAATGGTTTGTGGAGGATCTGTACACCTCTGATGTGTTTACCATAAAGTAGCACTTCATCACCTGCCTGTGGTATTACCAGTGGTGACTCGTTTTCATTAGAAAGGCTGACCCTCAAATTTCAGGATAATTTGTCATAGGTTTGTGCCTCTTTTACCTGGTATCTCTGTCCAAGTTAAGACACATTTTTTTTTGCTGCTGCTGTTATTTTTCCGTTCGCTAGTCGGAGCCGTCTAATGGTGTTGTGGTGATGACCGCCTCAGTAGTGATGAGTTCACTGAATGTTTAATCAGCGCACTGGGTGTGATGCTTCTTTGCCCTGCTGTTTGTGACATTGGCTGACCGCTGCAAACTCAACCGCGTCTGACCAGGGATGTTCTCACGTCTGGATGACTCATTGCTTAGTTTGCCGTTGCTGATGGCCGTTCATTATCGTCCGTCGTTTCGGCGAGCCACTCGGCCCTTTTGCTTCGTCTTCGGGGGAGTTTTAAGGAGACGCGTCGTAAATCTCCTCAGGACTTCCACACACATTTGACTTTTTTTTTTGCTCTAAACAGTCATTGCATCTCGATAACAAAGTCCAGTAGTGATCGAGTGTTAAACCAACGATAACAAGCTGGATGTATTGGGAACACTGGTTCCCAGGACCCCGCAGCTCTGATCTCCTTTAGCTGGACAGCATCTGTGCAGGCCCCCCTTTTGCTTTATTGGATAGCAATATTTTGTTGAACACACTTTAATTTTATAAAGCTAAATTCTGCAAACTAGAAAAGTTCTTTCAGAGGTCTTGCCATCTCATGACGATTGAGATTTTATCACATGTAATATGAAATATTTAAAAACAAAACCCAGGCCTGGGGATGGCTGAGAGATTTATTTTTGACCAGCTTTTTGAGCTGTAGTTGCCTTTGGCTTGAGGGATAAGCAGGACTATTGAAAAATAAATTAAATGGGAGGAATGCAAAGATAAATTATTCACTCAGGGTATAAGGGGGTTTGGATAGCGGTAGCCGTATAACCGAGGTGTGCTGTTCTCTGCCTGATTATCTGAGAACAGACCTGACCAGCAACCCAACACCTCCATGTCTGTCCCTCAGCTGGACCAATCGATAACGCCCAGGCCAGCAAGGGGGGGGCTTCAGGTGGACCACAGAATTTTACCTGCGTCTGCCAAGGCTCAGAGGGAAGGGCAGGGGGTGGAGGTGGGGAGAGGAGGAGGAGAGAGGGAGAGTCTTCTCTACACTCAAGACATGCAGCTCCATGAATGTCTTCCTGACATGATGGGCTTACAAATGAGCTCACTGAAACTTTGATGAGCTGAAAACTACACATGATGGACAACACTCGAGGAGAAGACAACCCAACCCAGAGCCCTGTTCCTCAAGTTCTGCTCCTCCTGTGTGTGTGTGTGTGTGTGTGTGTGTGTGTGTGTGTGTGTGTGTGTGTGTGTGTGTGTGTGTGTGTGTGTG
>JAOYMR010000018.1:10498769-10531541 GCA_025802075.1 Tenebrosternarchus preto | reverse complement strand
ATAGTGAGTGTGTGTGTGTGTGTGTGTGTGTGTGTGTGTGTGTGTGTGTGTGTGTGTGTTTGCGCGCCTGCACACTCGATTTGAACTTAGGACAGAGGTTTAAAGATGGAAAAGATGCATTTTTTTCATAAGTAAACAAGTATGCTACTAGGCTGAGGGAGTATATGTATGTACTAGTTCTCATTTAAAAGGAAAAAAAAAACTTACTCTCTTCAGTCGTGTGTTGTGTGAAAGTTGTGATTGTTTAGAGACAATTCCATTTTAGGAGTGGAGGTGCACCTGCCAGAGAGATTATACAAGGGGACTGAGAGAGAAGCCTTGTTGCATTTAAGGGAGAAAACTGCCAACAAGTTCTGGTATTTGAGGCCTGTTTTATTCATTGTTGGTGTGGTGTTGTGCTTTATTGTAAATATATGTCTCTTTAATTGTCCTTTTTGTTTTTGTTTTTTTTTTCCTTGGGTCGGGGAGGGGTGGGGGGTGAGGCACGGGCTTGGGATCCACCAATGAGAGAAGAGGGAGAAAAACAGAGTATTTTGTTATTGTCCAATCCAAGGGTGATACAGTATGTAAATATCTATATTGTATATATGTGATGAAAATACGTTGGCTTTTCGTGTGACACTACCTTTTATCTGTACTATGGTTCAACATTAAATGTATTAATGTTTATATTATATTTTAATCTTTGTTTTCTGTTCGCTTTGTCCGTGTCATTTCTCGTATTTGTTGTTTCCTTTTTTTTTCAGCTTTTTTTTTTTTTTCTTTTTGTTTATTTTGTTTATTGCACGGTTTTATTACTTTTGCTGTCCAACAGAACGACACAGCTACTCTTTGTATCGGTTTTGTGCTGTAACATATCTCTGAAGTGTCATTAGGATCGTCAGTAGCCCTCCCCCCCATATGCATGAACGGCACTTAAAGAAATAAAATATGTTAACTTCACTGTGGAAGTGTTTGTTGTTTGTCAGATTATTTTTTTATAAAGGTCTGTAAATGTTTTGTCTCGTTACTAAACCAAGTTGAATCATTCTTGGAGTGAATGTTAACATGCTACCCAATTCAAATAGCAAAAACTACAGTTGACAAAGTCATTTATAAATAAATACTGATAGCTGGCAAAAAACAAAACAAAACTGATTTTAATGTTTCGAGTCTGGCTCCATCTGTACTGTGTATGCAGCATTGTGTAGTGCAGACCAAAAAAAAAAAAAACCAACAACAACAAAACAATTGTCTCGATGTCCCCTGAAGTAGTGCTGGAATGAGTGTTCTGTTTCCCCAGGCAGCCTGGGAGCCAGGCACTCCATGGGACCAGTCTATGCACCATCACTTATCCAGGTGAACACAGCTGAGCCATTCCTCAGTGGACGCTTGGCTAAGGTCAGGCTTGGCTTGGACATGGGCCTGAATGCTCTTTCTTTGACCAGCCACCTTGGATGGATCAAACATTGGAAAGGCTTTGAAGAGCTCTAAGCAGTGGTGCCAGTCCACCGCAGCCTGCAGCCTTGGAGAAGAGTCAGCCATGACTTCCTAGAAAATCTGAGAGCTGGATGCTCCTTCAGCTCCCTCTGCTGTTCTCTCTCCACGATTCCAGGACTCCAGTCCTCAATACCTGTAGTGTGGCTATACACCCAACAACATCTGGAGGTCATGCAGTTGACGACAGTTGTTGACAGCAGGTTGGATGTTTTGGATATCTTCCAATTTGCTCAATGATGAAGATGGCCTTGTTCTTGAGGTCATCCTCCTCCTCCTCCAGAGGCTCTCTGAGTTCCCAAACAGCCTTGGTGGACAGAGGCATGGTTGGCATCAAGTCAGGTATAAAAGTTTGTATCCTCTGGACAGCCTCAATCCATGAACTCCGTCTGGTCAGGACTGGAGAAAAGCCCTGTGCTTGCATATAAACTGAGCTGAGGTGCCTTGCAGAACATCCACAAACCCTACTGAGGTGCTCAAATATCTCTTGGGAAATGGGCGATGAAAAATTGTGTTGAAGGCTTTTTGACCCGTGTAGCTTGCTGGGTCAGCAACACACATCACCAAAATTGACTTGTAATTGTTAAGGCATAATATAACCGACTAAGATGCTTTGCTGAAATTAATGTTTTCGAGGTAAACATCAGACTGAGATGGCTCCCAGCAAGCTGCAGAACAGTGGCTAAGACCCAGCCTGCAGAAGCATCTGTTCCCTCATCTATAACATAGCATTCACTGCACACTGAGAGAACAGGTAGGGCATGTGGTCTGGGTGGAGGTGAGATGGAACTGGAGTGGAGCATGTTTGTGTATTTCTTCAACAACACAAAAAAGCAGCCAGAGAACTGCTTTTATGGATGTTCTCCAGTAGGATATCTGTCTTAACAAAAGCCATGTAAAATCCAACACAAACTCCTTCCTCTCAGTAGATGAGGGGTTCCTGGAGAAGCTGAAGGTTGTACTGGAAAATTAAGAAAAACGCAGATACATACTTGTATACACACTTTTTAATACATTAAAATCAAATAACCATACAAACAAGTGCATGCATGCAAGGCTGTTACAGATCTCAACTTGTACATTTGAACATATTCCTAATATTACTAATTAAGGTATTTCACAAAACAAAAAATTTAAAAAATTGTCAGTTATTGAGAACTTGAGCCAGAACTCAAAATTGACCAAAAGGTAGAGAACTAAAGGACAATTCTATTAGACAGTCCTCATTTAGGCTTAAATTATCCAGGTATCTTGAAAATCCTGTGGTCCATCTCACAAAACATGGTGAGGGTTGCTGACAAAGTTTCAGAATAAAAACGTAACATATTCATCCACACGGAATTTGTCTTACAAACCATATCTAGGTACTGAAACTAAGATTAGTCTCTCCTCAGGTAATCCACTGATGAACTGACAAACTTTACGAAACACGCCCCCATCCACATAAGTCATTTGAAAATTCATATCCTTCCTGTCCTTCGCTGTTACCAGTGTGAACATTTCATCAGCATCTTCTGATTTGAGACATTTTACCAGGTGGAGCTACTCGGTTTGTACAGAGTACATGAAAGTGTTCATGCCCTCTCTACAATTACACGAAAGGCGCTTGTGATTAAAGATCGACACATGATACGTCTGGTGAATGGTCTGCTGAAAGCTGTATGTCCCTGTCGGTCTGGGCCTGTGCTACAAACAGTCCAAACCTTATCATAAGGGAAATATGAATGGTGTTCAGGCGATGAACTTCATGCCAGATATGTAGCCAGACTGGGCTGTGTTTCCTAAGGTTAGTGTTGATAATACTGCAGATTGTCATATTCTCTTCTCCTATATTTGAGGCATTTTTTGGTGTTAAAAACTGTATTGATCTTGTACCGAGACTGAGGGATGCCCTAAGGAAAGCACAATACGCCAAACCTAAATCTCCAAGTATATAAAAGAGAGTTAAAGATACTTCAGCTCAACTGGTTTCCATGGTCAACGTCAACCACAGTATTCTGGAAGCAAATGGAACACAACCAACTCAGTCTTTCTTGTTTACATTACTGTGTATTTGATATCTATCACTGGCACTCTGAGGCAGAGGATTTTAATAGTTTATCCTGCCATTCAGTCTCCTGCCCTTCAGGACTGGTTAGAGGTATGCAATTTATTGTAATACAGATATCAGAAAAAGTTACAGTGTCATAACCAGTCAACTGTTAACAAAGATCATTAGTTACAGTTTGAAACAGATTCAATTCAATACACTGTACATAACTTGCTAATTACATTTGCTATCAAAATTGTTTCCCATTTGTTTATGTTGTCACATCCATGTTCGGGTAATTACGCGTTACTAAGTCCTGCTGAATCTTGCATTCCAAGCCAATTCTGCGACTTCGCAAAGTTGCAAAGTGTGTGTTTTTGTGCAGGTAGTCCTGTTGCAATTTTCCCTGTTGCGTCAGCCAAGCCAAAGACGCCGTCCGCTGGGGAAACCAACCCATTGGAGACGTGTCCTGTGGCTCAGAACCCGGATCCGAAGCTGCGGTTGCCCTGGTAACATCAGTCCTGGAGGCTGGAGTCTATGGAAGTCGCCACAAAGAAATCTGCCTCCCCTGATGGAAATGGCCGAGACTGCTGTGTACTTACTGTTCTGTTTGAGCCAGAGGAGGGACACGTCCCTGATGAAACTACTGAAGCTTTTTCAGTGGAAGCTGATGTAACTACTGAAGAGGATGCTTTTTCAGTGGACGCTGACCCTGTTAAACAAGAAACCGGTCCTCCAGATGAGGACCCATCTTGCAAACTGCTTCTCCCTCACTTCTCTCTTTCACTGGGATGGGATCTGGGTCAAGAAAGATACAATGATTCTGGTGAAAATATCTTAGTTTATTCAGTCTCTCACTCCCACTAACGTCAAGGTTTAACCTGTCCTGGGTCTAGTAATTCTGTTACATTAGTATCCTTACATTACTGTGCCACTTGTTCACATCAGGCCCACCATAATCTGAGTACATAATCTTTCTCTTGTAGGACTTTTATTATGTATACTTAGACTAAGCACATCCATTACTCTGCAACCAAAGCTGTGATTAAACATTTGAAAGACAGAGACAAACGACACTGACACGGATGAAACAACAGAAGAGGAACACTAATTAAGATATTCATTGGACAAGTAGAGCATGTTAATTTCCTAAGGATGAAATCTCTCTGCTTAGATGCACTGGGGTGGTTCCTACAGCATGGTAATAATTTTATTTGTTTATTTTACTTTTTAAATGACATATTGGGGAGAAAATTCTTTGTTTGTTAAATCTGTTTCTCTCCATGTCTCTTGCTGCAGCACAGCGTAGGGCTAATTCAGTCTCTACAGACTACAGGACTGCTGCACATCCTGTAAGTAGAGAACATGATGTTCACCATGTGTTCATGCAGTACATGTGTATTTAATATCTAACGAAGAAAGACATGTTTACAATCTTTAAAATCTCAGGATCTTGGTTTCTTCTATCATCTGGATTCTATCATTGACCAATCACAAGCACCTAATAGTATTAATTGCAAATTCAATATCCAGACAACTTTGCATGGGAAACAGTTGGGTAGATTTGGTAGCAAACATCTTTACACATCGCAGATTTCCTAATTTCTGCCAAATGCCCTTGATTGGAAAAATACATGAATACCATGAACATAAACATATTATTATCATCAAATGCTTATTGAAATTTCTAAATTATACATACATCTTGCAGCTGGCAACTCTGTCTTAACGTTAGAATGAAATGCTCGGTTATATATTAAAAAAAGACTCGTGATCTCAGGCAATATTGCCCTCCTGTGGCCAATATATGTAATAACAGCTATCAAGTGAAACAGTTGTGGTTGGGAAAACGTAAAAAATACCAAAAGACAGTATGTAAAGTACAATTATATTTACAAATCCGAGAGGCTAATGAACTTCAATTAAAATAATTTGCATAATAAACATCTGTAGCTTTGGTAGGGTGCAATTCAATTTCAAAGATCTTGAAAAAAACATTAGACGTTAGACTTTCGACCTTTATAAACAAACTATTTTTCTATTTTCTGCTACTACAAAGCATTGTCTGGCTTCTGCAACCTCCTTTTCTATTAGATGAACAGGTGTTAAACGGTTAGCAAATTCATTATAACCGATGAAAACAATTCTCACGCACTTTCTTGCAACTCTAATAGTTTTTGAAAATGAGTTTATGGTTACGCCTAATGCCTGTTCATGATATAGTCCAGTCTATATGAAATGTTTGGGAAACACATACGACACATTGCATCTGTTAAATGAAATGTCAAAGAACAAAGACAGTGTGAGCATTCAAAGTTGTCAGCATTCAAAGTTAATATGGCAGGACTAAGTGGACGTTTTTAATAAACTCTTTCAATAGGCTACTTAATACTTTCAATACAATATTCTTTCAAAACAACAGCCTACTCGAAGGGTCGCTGTTTCATTTAGAGCAGCAGTAAAATAAATAAATCACCAAAATTACGCCACGAAGCACAACACTATTTTAAAGGCCCTTTAATCACGCTGAATACGAAAGCATTAATACAGACTAATTTGTGGAGATCCAGGTTACACTGCACGCGCACTATCACCAATGCAACATCCTGATGGTTTCGTGGAATACTTGCCTCTCCCAGTCCTGCGACCCGGCCGACCAGTTACATTGGGGAAGCTCAAAGCTTTGGTCTCCATCCGCCATTTTCATCAGATTGAAAGCAGGTAAACCAAAAACTATCCAATGCCGGTCAGAACTACAGGTAAGTGGGGTGGGGTGGGGGGGGGGAACGTGTACACACTTATTTCAGCCAAAACTTTGAAACACTTCACTGTATACGTTTGAAAACACCTTGCTCGGACGAGAGTTGCGTTGGTTTGTGCACTCCTGAGTGGGCGAGATGAGCATAACAATAAAACCTGCATGTTCTGCCAGTTTTCAAAGCGATTTGGGCGTCCTGTAGAACCATTTCAAAACTTTTCTTTATAACATTTGCCACAGATTGAAGCTGTAAGTATTCGAATAGCATTTTCTGTGAAATCGGCGTGTGTTTGTTTAAAAAGTCGGAACAGCCACAACCTTGAACCGCTGTACACGGACAAAATTGATACTGATGCACATGGACGAATTACAATAATCTGTGATTTAAAAAAAACATTTTGAGATCAACAACATGTTTTTGAACGCGCACCGCGAACGAAATTTGTGAGCTGAGCTGATTTGATTTGATTTATTTTAGAGGTTAATCACAGTAATGTTGAGTATATTTTTGGTCTCAATTCTTCAATCATGTCATGCCAGATAACGTCAAACTGTCGTTAATAATGTGTAAACTCTAGCATACATGCCGCTGAAGCAGCTGTTGGAAAGCGTGGGGTATGATACCGCTCCTTTCTTTGTCACGCGGTCACCGATATTAACAAAGATCTTACGACAATGAAACGGATTATTTTAATTCCGTTATGTTGGTCGTAGCTCGTTCTTAACTATCATTTATCCATTTTCATTCAGAATGAAAAAGTTCTGGATACCTAATAAAATCATTTATTAATAATAGTAACGAGCGTCCAGTATGCTTACTTTCACGCGATTTTTTACGATTCATGCTGTTTTGAGGATGCCGGTAATGATGTATTGAAGAATCTTTGTTTATTCATCGACAACGTGATAATGTAACCCCAGAGAAGACCTGTAGGTAGAAGATCTATCTAGATCAATCTCGGTTTGAGCTTTCTTAAATATACTCGGAGCACACACAAACAAATTGTGGCTTTGGATACAATTATCAATTTAAGGGGAGGGGAATGGTTAAATGTATCCGAGGCCTTTCACTTGTCAGCATTAGTGACATTCGTGGTCTATTCACATCACTTCGTTGCTCTAACTCACAAGTAACCACGTCCGTTTGTAATTTCTCCACAGAAGATCAAATGTATATAATCATATGTCCTAGTCGTTGGCAGAAATTCGCGCGTCTGTGTACTTGTGAAACATGGATCTATCTTTAACCTCCAGAGGGAACAGTATCACTCAAGACATCAGAATGTCTGTCATGTTATCTACATAGTTTTCATCGTATTCTCTTTAACAGTTGTCCAGTACTGGTGACTGTTATCTTACAACACTCACAAGTGAACATGTCACTTAATCTGCAACAGAAAAAAAGGGTGATTGATTATTGCCTAGCTTCTAAACTCGTGGTGATTAACGATGTAACACGGGCAGTCTCTACAGGTCGTAGGTCTGTGCACCTCAATTTAATAACAATAGGTCAGGGTAAGATTTGAGTCACAGGCTTTTATGACAACAAGTGAACCTTGTTAGCCTCAGCTAGGAAGACAAGATCTGTATAATCTGGTTAATTTTTTACCCAATGGGTGTAAACACAGCCGTTACATTCATTGTGAAGTGTGAACCAGAACTGTGGAGTATCGGCTGTGATGGGATGCGTTATATCTATCTATGTCTGTAGGAGCTGATTGGAACATATTACAGCTGTTTTTTTCAAGTGACTTGCACGGTCTCTCCAGTAACTAAGAGCATGTGCTGTCTCTCTGCACAGTCGTCTGCTCCTGTGAATCAGGCAGCCTGGTCACAGACCCCTGTGTTTATTCATGAAGAAAGATCTTTTGGTTAGGTGGGTAACTTGCACCAAACATCATGCTGTCCATAGAACTGGTGATTTTCTTCTTTGCCTGATTGTATCTTCTTTTCCCCTAAACCTCCAGGTTCATTGAGGAATCCTTTTGCAAAATGATGAAGCGTTGGCCATGAATACCTTAATACAAAAACAACTTGAACAACTCACGTTTAAAACACTTGCTTTTAGGTACTTTTTGTACTATAAGTGAAGGTGCAAAAGAGAGAAAAATGACAGGTGCAATTCACTTAACATGTAATTCACTTAACTGCTTGTTTGTGTAAAACATGTTTGTCTGGTCCTGCAGAGAATGCAAGTGGCAGTACACTTGCCCCCTACCTGTTGCAGTGTGGCTGATCATCATTAGCTACTTCACACTCGTACACGGCGTATGTGATAAGTCTTGCTGGAGTCTTTTTTGCAGGTATGGCACAGTGTTCAAATGAATAATATGTACCAAATCCTGAACCGGCTGCCTTTCTCAGCTGGCCGAATGTGTATTTGTTATATGTGGATGTGTAATTGTGTGTGTTATTTTCCCTCCAAGATGGTAATGGCTGTATCTGGAGGGGTATATGAGACCTTGGATGACATTCCAGCCCACGTGTGGAAGGGGCTTCCACACAGCATGAGGCTGAGCCCGTCAGCTGTCAGTCCTGACCGTGTAGGTGCGTCACGTTTGGAACACGACTGTATGCACTGGTCAGGTTTTGAATATGACTGCACAAGCAAACAAGCACAGTGCATTCTGGTCCTGCCAGTGGCACCAGCATGTTCCTCTATTTAATAAAAAAAACAAACAAACAAACAAACAAAACCCCCTAACAAACCAAAAACCCCAAATCCAAACAAACAAGGGACCCTGCTGGAAGGTTTTCTCTGTTAGTTTCCGGTTAATCTCTCTTGTGTATAAAGCTGAAGGAGAACATGTGAATGAATCTGGCCTCAGGGATGTGGGCATTACCTTTCTTGGACCATTGCCAACTACTACTGGCAGCATGGGCTTTGTTTTGTTTCTCAGATATTGATCTTCACTGAAAGATCACTACAGTGCACTAAATGGTTCCTTGGTATAACTACTGTTAAAAGTGTGGATCCTTTCCAGAATACATGTTTGTTCAGTTAGCCTGACAGCTAGGTGCATTATCAGAAGCCTGGTGATGGACAGGCTAGCTTGTGGGTATTGAGCCAAGTGTCAGGAAAGAGTGGTCCCTAAAGAATTAAAAATTGATCTTTTCTCTTGATGTGTTGCACTCTTCAGGTGTCTGGGCATCTAGACTAATTCCTAAAGGCAAGAGGTTTGGGCCTTTTGTAGGAGAAAGGAAGAAGAGATCGCAAGTGACCAGCAATGTTTACATGTGGGAGGTAAAAAATGCACAGCACTGAGGCCTGTGAAGGGTGGGGGGAGCTGATGAAAGTTACATTCTTGATACAAATATATAAAATGCAGTGTGACTTTTTGCATTTTATATATAAGCTATTTTATATATAAATTAGTTTTCACTTTTCTAACTGTTTTATAGTCTGGATTGGTATGAGCAGGAGTGAGCTGTCATGGAAAAAATAGCCCATGCATCACTGTTATTGGCTAATGTGTTTAAGCTCTTTATTGGTGGTATATTGTGAAAAGACACAAGGTCTCAACCCAGCTCCATATCAGATTTTCCTTAATCAGCCTTCACCATCAAACAACACAGCATCTCTACAGTAGTGTTCTAAAGACATGTAATACTCATTTTATGGCAAAAAAACAATTATAGTTTGTTGGCTCATTGTACTAAAAAAAAATATTACAGCTACAAACGCTCTGCTTTTTAAGTGTTCAGAATAATCTGATGTACATTTTAGGTGTATTTCCCAACCAGAGGATGGATGTGTGTGGATGCCACTGATCCCATGAAGGGAAACTGGTTGCGTTACGTGAACTGGGCACGCTCGTCTCAAGAGCAGAACCTGTTTCCCCTCGAAATCAACAGAGCTATTTACTACAAAGTGCTGAGGGTAGGAACCCTTAAATGGACTACCTTACATTAATTAATACCGTGCATTACATTTGACATTTTTTCTACACTACAGATTTGGTTTTTTGCATTTTAGGGAGTTTACGAAGTAAGGGGAGGGGACTGTCCATTAAAACAGCTAATATTCATTGATTAAGTTTTACAGTCGTCTGAAGTTGCTTTATTATATAATCGTCAACATGCAGTTTACTTTTAGATCTGTTGGTCACTGCAACTGAAGACGAGAATTTATAATGTTCAAACGTCTCATAATGTAAAAAGACATTTAGCTGTTTGCGAGACTGCTTTGTAGCTAATATAAGCTCTTAATAGTAAACGCTTGTCAGTGCGTCAAGGCCTATATAGTGTTTCCCTCCGCTAACCAATAAGCTTACATACAATTGGTCCTTCTCGACAACATCGGTTCCTGCAGCCAATCGGGCCAGACGAAGAATTGCTGGTATGGTACAATGGGGAAGACAACCCTGAGATAGCAGCTGCATTAGAGGAAGAAAGGGCCAGCAACTTGAACAAGAAAAATTCGCCGAGAGCAAAGCGAGGTAAGATATATACACACCGCGTCAGACAAAACGGGCTTCTGTACGACAGAGTGCGAAAACGAAGCGAAACAAAAATATCTGCACTTCTATAAGAACAGTTGCAATAGGGAAGTCGCTAACGTCAGTAAGCGAGGGAGCAAAGCTAGGTTACCTGGCAAGCTAATCGCATAGTTGGATGCACCCGATGGTGTTACCTGAGCGAGATGAACTTATTGTGCGAATAAATAACGGGCGGGCTTCACCTGTACTATAAGAAACTTTGATACAGACAATCTGCTGGTCGATTCAGCTAGGGACTGATTTCTAGCTAGGCTAGCTAAGCTAGCTAAGTTACTTGTCAGAGCAGTGAATGACCTTTCGTCAGCAATTTGGATAAGATATCGTTAGCAAAATGATCATACTAGCTAGCTAAATAAATGGGTTTCGTTTCTTGTGTACAATAACCTCTCTCCCGTCCTTTAGTTGGCTATCTGGAATAGGAAAAGCTAACGAGGCTGGCTAGCTGTACAGTAATTTCCTTCGTCGTCTCTTGTCGCGGCATGCCGATTCCTCGCTCCCCGTGGATGTGATCGTGCAGTTCAGGGTAGCTCAAATTTACTTCGGGGGTTTGAAATCCACAGCTAATGATGTGATGAGATTAATCAACAAGTGAACTGCTTTCGAGTACAAAGATAAACGCCACGTTGAGTAAGCCGTTGGGGACGAGCGGGGACAACCAAGTCGGGTTTTGGTCAAGTTAACAAAAGTTAGGTGATTTAACTAAGCAAAGCTGTTACTTGTGTCAAACTGCGACGGCTATCTTGGGTACTGTAGCTTACATGCCAGACGTAACTATGAGCATGCTAGGGAAAAGGACACTAGCTAGATAGACGTGTGTAAAGGGAAGGTTTACGTTGAAGTTGCTTGTCCACTACAGTTGACGGCAAATAGCACGACGTGATGTGCCGTATTATCATTGTTTGCTAGCTAGTTATCAAAAAGAAGAGAGAAACGGTGCAATGGAGCAGCCGCCACCAGTTGAGTTGTCCTCGAAGCTGCAGGCTTGCTTGCTCGGCATATGTAGCTAGGCGGCTAGGTGCTAATGTCCCTGAAACAATTATCGCTTCCGCGATCGCAATGCGCTCGTTTCTGAGACAGAAGTATTGTTTCTACACAGTGAAAATTAAACGTGTTCCCTCCCCCCAACGCTACATGCACCAATATCATAACTAGATCACACAACGTGCACAGTGAACTGTTTGGCTCATATTGTAAAGGTTGTCCCCAACTTGGGGAAGATCATCAGACCTAGACTCGAACTGTATATTCACAAGGCTCTTTCTTCACAGACTTTATACAGAACAAGACATGGGAATGGTCCTAAATCCCTGTATGGTGTTATGGTTTGTGTCAGCAATGAGAGATTTGGGAGCTATTCGATATTGTTAGTTTTGGATGCCCTGAACTTTGCTTCATCCGAAGTTAAAGGCTCCAGTCATATTGGTGTATTATTAATAGGGGAAAAATCTTGTTAGGTGAGTCATATAAGGTACCTTGATTAGAGTAAGTGAATTGAAATTGGCTGGGGGCGGAGGGGTGTATATTTATGATGGATAGCAAGTGCAAAATGCATAGTGTGTATAGCTTATTTTATATATTTTTTAGTTATTTGGTGGAGAAATGAAAATTTGGATGAAACTAGATTATAATCTTCTTGAAGATGGAGAATATGTAGGCAGCACAGTGGACATTTTAACAAGTGTAGTCAGATGACTGAGTTGGGAGCTTTTCAGTTTTATGAATCAGGCTTTGTATAGGATGCTGACAGATGACCTTGTCATAGCTACACCAGCTGATAGCAGCTGGTTCTGTTTTCTTGACACATTTTGTGAGTGAAATCCTTGAAGGAAGCATATGTCTATATTAGAATATGCCCTTGAGCTAGATTTTTTTTTTAACAAAAGAATACTTATAGTTAAACGAGTTGAATTTTGAATGTTTGTGTTGGACTTTTTCTTTTGTCACAATTTGAAGCAAAGATCAGATGTTTGTCTCGCACTCCTCTAATGTCACAGCAGTTAGGCGGGTTTAGTTGCTTAGAGGGAGAGAGAGAGGGAGAAAACAGGTCATGACATTCTTTTGTCGTCTGTCTTGCAGGTGTGACTGTGCCAGTAACATGCATCAGTATTCAGGCAGAGGCCTTCTTTGTTTTACCCTCTGTGTTTTATTGGGTCAAATGCAGAGTTGGAGGTTCTGGATGCCCCTCCAAGCAGAATATGCGTTTTGTAATTCAGAATGTGTTGGAACTGTGCTTTCAAGGCGTTAAATTGCACTGGATTCCTTTCACTTAGATTATTATGAATGTTTGCCTGGTCTCACTGTGCTTTCCATAGTGAAAATGATTGTTCTTTACTGAAAGTGATCCTAAGTGTTTCCTGTACAGCAAGAAAGAAGCTGTTGGAAAAAGCTCGACAGGCTGGTTTGGGAAGATTATCTGGGCATAAGCCATCGAGTGCAGCTAAACCCACAGTCACTGAGATGTGCGACATAAAGGAAGGTTGGTTACTTTGGAGTCAGTTTCTGAAGATGATTTTCTTCTTTCTGGACCTGCATTTAGCAAACAAATATGTATTAAACCTGGTACATTTCAGGCTTCTGTCATCACAAAATTAAAATTGTTGTTTTTTTTTTTTGTTTGTTTGTTTTGTTCTGTAAGGGGTGAGCATAGAGGAAGAGAGACCCTCTGCGTCTTCAGAGCCGGCTGAGGAGAAATGTGCTTATTACTCAACCTCCACAGAGACCAAGGATTCCACGCCGGCTCCGACAGCAGTGAAGGAGCAGAAGGGTGCAGAGGAGGTAGATCAAGGAGGACTGCAGTTGCTCCGCCCACATGACAGCCCTGCATGCCCCGTTGAGGTGGAGCTTGAGAAGAGCAATGAACACTCTGACCCACAGATGGCTCCTGAAAGCCCTGTCAAGGAAAGTGCTGAAAGTACTTTGCGTGAGTCCTCGCTGGTGTTTCCCGAGTTGGATGCAGAGGGCGATCCGGATCTCGATGACGACGCACAGGGTGACAGCCACCCTTGTCAGCACTGCGAACGCCATTTCTCCACCAAACAAGGCTTGGAGCGCCACACTCACATCCATACTATGGCAAACCACCAGACGCACACCTTCAAATGCAGGTACTGCTCCAAGTCCTTTGGCTCTCAGGTAGGCAGGCGCAGGCACGAAAGGCGGCACGAGAGTGGGAGCAAAGGCCTGAAAAGGCCGGGGTCGCTGGCTGGAACAGCGTTCCTCCTCAGTACTTCTGGGCTCAACGATTCTCCTACCTCTGAGGGCGTGAGCTCTCCGTGTCACAATGTTATGAGTTCGCAGAATGGTCCCCTGCAGCCAGGCTCTGACACGCCCACTAAAGAAATGGGGGCGGAGTCTGACCCGCCTTTTGTTTCAGACGAGAACGGGGAGTCAAAAGAACTGCATCCTTGCAAATACTGCAACAAGGCCTTCGGCAGCCACACCAACATGCGCAGACATCAGCGCCGGATTCATGAACGCCATCTCATGCCGAAAGGTGTTCGGAGGAAAGGAATTCTCTTGCAGGACAGATCGACCATGCAGGTGGAGCAAGACCACTCCGCAGCCCTCGGGGCGGCATCGCCGAACTCTAGCCCACCGCCCACATACGTACCCAGCGTAGACACGGAGGACGAGGGTGAACGAGAGGAAGGCATGGTCGACATCTCCAAGAACATCTCGGAGAACCTCAGCCTTTACATTGACGGGAAGATCCTGTCCACAAGCTCAGACAGCGGGTGTGAAGTGATAGAAGTAGACTCGAACGCAGCTGCGCTGTTTGGCCTCGATGCAGTCATCTTAAATCCTAATCAAATAAATCAGGTTCTTAAAGTTGAAACGCGGCCTGGCCCTATGAAAGACCTTTCCATCACTGCTCAGTCAGCTTCTAAAAGGAGAACTTCAACCCCACCACTTCTTCCTGCTGTGAAAATGGAGTCTGTGTCATCATCTTCATCTACTGCATCATCTTCTTCTTCTTCTTCTTCCCAATCACCTTTATTAGTAAGCAATGTCTTCCCCCAGTCCACAGAGGCGTTGACCTTTCAGAAGGAGAAAACGGTTTATCTTTCCCCTAAATTGAAACAGCTTCTGCAGGCCCAGGACAGTCAGAAATCTTCCGTGGCTGGAATAGCAGATAGCCGTAGATTAACTACCCCACTTTCCATAACCTCCTTGCCTGCTGCTCAAGGGAGATTTAAAAGAAGGACTGGCTCTCCTCCCACACCCGTGCAAAGCAGCTCCTCTGAGAGCTCCAACCCTGAAACGGGGGATTCAGTAACCCTCAAGGTGCCAAAGGTTGAAAGCCATAGTTTGAGCCAGTCCTGGAGCATATCCAGCAAAGATCAGCGAGACTCCATGAGTCCCCCTAGAAAGGACTGGCCAGCCTCGATAAGTGGAGGCAATTCTTGCAATCAGCAGCCTCTTGACCTTTCCAGTGCCGTTACTAAAAGGGAAGGAGACGTAAGCAAAGGGCCTGGAGAGTCTGTGCTGGATTTAAGCATGCACCATAAAAGCGCAGCCGAACACGAAACAAAAGCAAGCACATCGTTACAGATGCATGTCAAGAGAAAGAAACCCAACACCAGCATGTTGGAGAAAGTCTTAATGAATGAATACGCTGGCTTGAGCACCTCTGCAGAGGAGGGATGTCCTAGCCTCGGAAGCCCAGACGGCCACTTGTCTCCTGGTAGCGCTGTGAGCGCCTCCCCCTCTAGTCCTTGTTCTAATTCAGAACCACCTCCCTGTGAATCGTCCTCCCCGCCTTCTCTGACCCCTGTGATCATGAATCCTTCCTCCCCATCCGCCTCCAGCCAGGCCTCTTCCACACCTCCACCTCCTGTTCTGCCTTCTGTCCCTTCCTCTCCACCCCTTGCTGCATCTTCAGACTGTTCTTTTCCTAAATTGTCCCCCAAACCTATTGACCATGTGGTGGAGGAAACGCCAGGGTCCCCTATTGTAACTGAAACGTGCAGTGATGCTTTATCTTTGAACGATGATGACTTGGACCAAACAGCTGAAGAGTTGCACCCTACAACTGATGCACTGCCTTTAAGTCCTCAGGATGTAAAAATACATTGTAAAGCAGATTCAGTTTCAGAATCTGAAGCCGAAACACTACTTAAGGGCTCAAACTCTGATTCTAAGCTTCATTTACTAAAAAATGCAAATATTGCGGCTTCTTCCTATGAAAGGAGAATTGACTCCAACACCAGCCATAGTACTTCATTTAATGGAACTTTGCCTCAAGACCTCAATATTAAAACTGAGGTGGGACAAACACCACCACCCTCTCACTCTCCAGCACACTTGTATCCTAATGCAGAAACACTCTCTCTTTCTCCTCACAATTTAGTGGTAGATTCTCAGTCTTCTTGTATAGGGCTATTAGCTGGTAAGGGCACAGGTGTTGATGAACCTGTAACAATTAAAAAGACAGTTGAAATCCTGCCTGGCACTGATGGCATGTCCTCATCCGCCTTATCCAGAGCTCCAGCAAATACTCCTGATGCAGCGGAGACGTCAGATCAGGAGACCTTTACAAAGAGCTTTGTGTGTAATGTCTGTGAGGAGCCTTTTGACTCTATTAAGGAACTTAGCAGCCATATTATAGATCACGCTGCTGAACGGCCTTTCAAGTGCGAGTTCTGCGTGCAGTTATTTGAAAATGCGTCAGCCTTGTTGGAGCACCGCTCCTCTCTCCACGGTGTCGGGCGAATTTATGTTTGCTCTGTCTGTTCCAAAGAGTTTGCTTTCCTTTGCAACCTCCAGCAGCACCAGAGCGACCTGCACCCTGGCCAGACCTGCACTCACACTGCAGTTGAAAACGGCAAGCTCCGGCCTCAGAATTACACGGATCCAGCTCAGATGGAAATGGAGAAGAATTCTGCATGCTCAACTCCGGACGCAGCTGTACACCAAGTCTCCCTGGATTATTCTGCAGTAAGTAATAGCAGTGAAGTTAAAAAGGAACCCAGTGATGATACCACTGGGCAAGAAGACCCCACAGAGGAGCTGTACACTACAATAAAGATTATGGCCTCCGAAGCCGGCAAGCCCAAAGGTCCGGATGTGCGCCTTGGCATCAATCAGCACTACCCCAGTTTCAAGCCTCCCCCGTTCCCTTACCATAACCGAACACCTGCTGGATCGGTGGCCTCTGCAACAAACTTCACCACCCACAACATCCCTCAGACGTTCAGCACAGCGATCAGGTGCACCAAGTGCGGTAACAGCTTCGACAACATGCCCGAGCTCCACAAACACATTCTGGCTTGTGCCAATGCAAGCGATAAGAAGCGATACACTCCCAAGAAGAACCCCATTCCTCTCAGGCAGATAGTGAAGCAACCCCTAAACGGCGTCATGCGGCACTCGGCAGTAACGGCCACCAGCACGGGACAGAATGCCTTCCGTAGGATGGGTCAACCCAAGAGACTCAACTTCAGCCAGGAGATTCCACCCAAGATGAAAATGACCGCTTTGAAAAGGAAGAAATACCAGCTCGTCCAGAAGGCGATATCCCAGAAGAACAAGGCTGCTGTTTCGGGAAGGAAAACCAATGCGCAAGTCAAGGATGAAGTTCCGGATGTCCATGTGTGTCCCTACTGCAATCGAGAATTTACATACCCTGCCAGCCTCACGAAGCACATTGCATGCAGTTGTCCTCAGAAACCCGTTGCTGAGAAAAAGAAGGAATTGCTGACGCCTCGGGACAAAAACATGAATCTCCGCAGTCGTGCCACAGACGCTGAAATCAAACAGGAGGCGGGGACGGGTCCGTCCACGAAGCCGCTGGGGAAAACGAGGGCCCGGAGCTCAGACCCGCCGGAAAGCGACGTCGCGGCAAGCCGAGGTAAGACGGGAGTGTCTCGGATACGCGGCAAGAGGCCCGCCTCCGGCATGGACACCACGGTCCACAAAAGCAAGAAGGGTAGGAAGAGGAGCAGGCAGACTCCGACCCCCTCGCCCACGGAGCCCGCGGAGCCCGCGGACGAGCCTGCCGCACGGCCTGCTCCAAAAGCACCACGCGCGGGTAAAGACGCGGCTCCCAAGAAGGAGGCGGAGATGAAATCTCACGTGCAGTCCAAGAAAGAGGAGCGCTTTTCCGTGAGGGTGCGGGAGAGAGTGGGCGGCCCAGTAACTCGTAGCCTCCAAATGGCCACCTCTGTGGGGCCTGGTGGGACCGAAGACCCTGCGAACACTGATCCTGGACCAGGGGAGTAAATGGTAGGACATCTTCCTCAGTAATTGTTGGACAGTGCAAATGCCTTATAGTGCATGTGGTTAACATTTTTATACACCCCCCTCCCCCTCCCCCCTCTTTTTCATCCATGCAGGAATACCTGTTGAAGTTAGCCAGGTAAAGCTCACTGGAAGTAGTAAAACTCCAAGCCAGAGACCTTGTGAACTTCATCATGTTGAATTGATTTATTGGACTGATTAAATATACTGAGAAATCAGGAGCCTTACTTGTCCTTAAATGCTTCAGTGTGGCTGACAGAAGCATGTTCTTAATGCACTTTTGGAAATGAGCCTTAGTTGGCTGTGCAACCCTCCTAAATAGAAAAAAAAAAAGGAAGAAAAAAAAAAAAAACTTCAAGGACTGTAGATTATGATGCCTGTAAATGTATCTGTATTAAAAGTAATATTACTTGATTTATGAAAAATGGCCCAGCTGTTCCGTTAAGAATGATGGCCGATTGTATTGCAAAAAGGCAATCATTTATCAGTTGTTATCGCAACTTTGTTTTTTTGTTTTTTGTTTTTTTTAAATGGCCTTTTGTGTTCTGTGAAATTTTAGAATTAAAGTCTCTTACTGCATGTGCTATGAATACAGTATGGCTAGACTGACCCTGTTGTCAATACTCTTATTTTGTCAATACTCTTATTTTGTCCTGCCTGTCTTTTCCGATGCAAGTGGTGGTGGTGGGGAACGTATGGATAATTTAATGTGATGCACCATATGGAATGCAATATTTGTTCAAATGAAGCTCTCTCGCATTCAGAGGTTTGTGTTCGTGATTTTTCTTTTCTTTTGAACCCGGTAATGAAACAAGCTGTTTGATACAGTCATTAGTGAGTGGGCAATAATAGTGTTCTGTATGAATGTGAAATTCTATCTTGCCCGACTCAGCCGACCCAATCCGGGGGGGGGTTCAGTGCATTTTATAATTCATAGTAGGTACAGTGCGACTGCTGACCATTAAAACACTAAATATGCTGTGTGAGCTGAGAATAAGGAATCTTCTGCTACCATTCTAACATGTGAGGACATTAAGGTAGTGCCATTATGACTCAAGTTATGCAACTGTCTGCTTGACTCATTCTGACCATTTCCCCACATTATTAAGCTAATTTGTGTTTTTAACCAATTCGTGAGTAGTTTTGGTTGCAAAAACAGAGGGATTATGTTCTGTTTTGACATGAAGCTTTTGTAAATGCATTTTCTTCTACCATTTATAAGTTGTGTAGCCACAATGGTGTGTTATATAAGGGTAGACCAAGTGCTATAGTGATGCATAAGATCAGTGCAGATACTTCGTTGTTTCTCAAATTTGAAGACAGATTCCACTGAACGGGTGGAGTATGGGGTTTATATTTTACATATTTCTGGGAGTTTGTTCATTTATTCATGTTGCATATGCCTAGCCTACAATAGGAATGGGCATGGTTACTCAAATATTCAAACTGATCTTGGTATTTAGTTCATTATCTTCTCATGGGTATTAAGTCGTGTGTTAACATGACTTGTACATATTTTATATGTACATATGTAAATTTGTCACCAAATAAAATAGTTAAAAGTAGCAAATGATGTATTAATTAAATGATGTACCGTGTGTGTGTGTTATTTTTACATATATATAAGAAGTTACTAACAGCGTATTATCCTTGGTTATGACTGCAGTATTGCATGCTGAAGTTCATAAAGTTGAATGGATTTTCTCCGTTGGTTCTTCACCAGTACTTTTCTCATAGTTGAACACTACTTATTAAATGTGTGTAGACTATTCAAAACTGCTACAACAGTTCAACAGGTGTCCTTGTGCTTGCATTCATATAGCAAAAGTGGTTTTTTTACATGTATTTATTGTAAAATGTGAAGTTTTATATGCTATTCAGAATCTGATAACTTTGCATCAAGAAGAATTTACACTTCCCTTTATGTTTGAGATGTTCTATATTACTATCATACATGCAGAACTAATGGAATTCACTTCGTATTTACAGTAGTTTCAAATATATTTCTACTAAACTTGTGCTAAAATACAGCATTTCTATCACTGTAATAGGCAACTAGATTTGGCAGAAGTGCACAAAACCTATATTTGAATAAAAATGATTTAATGTAATGCCTGTTGGATTTAACAATGTGTATTACAAATTTTAAAATGTAGCTGACTAGGCTATCAAAAGTAAAACATGCTCAAGATAAAGGATTAGTATTTTTTACTTAAATTGGGTGAATTTCCATTTGATGAATGGTTTTGTTGAAGCAACTGCATTTTACTTTATTATGAGAAGTATAATTCATTGGTAGAGTGGATTGGTAGTAGTGGAGTCAAGATTGTGAAGTATATATACACAGAAATAATACTTTAGCACTAGAGTACTTACATTGAAAGTGAAGTATATATACACAAATGATACTTTAGCGGTAGAGTACTTACACTGAAAGTGAAGTATATATACACAAATTATACTTTAGTACTAGATTACGTACATTTTCACTGTTCCCCTTGAAGATTATAGTAAGAGCTATGTGATTTTAGGTATCTTGTTTCAGCATTCAAATATATAACCATAAGTGTTGCACAGAGAGGAAGAAAACTTGCATTATTTGCTAAAATGTGCTCACATGCTCTTCGGTTTCATTAATGAAGTATCTAAAGGGAACTCCCTCAGAGTTCAATCATCTGTCAACAAAATCGGTATTTCCTCGGCCGTCCACGCACACGTGACTGATATCTATCAGGCGGTAAACCTGGAGAAAAATGAAATGTTGCATTTGTATACAGAGCGTGCAGTTGTAGACTGTTTACAATTTACAACTGCATTTGTCAATTGTGTGACTGTCTCGGACTTTGCCTAGACAACTAGTGGTTACTTTAAATAAGAATACCTTTAGGTGGTTCGGGTTAATGTTAAATGAGTTACATTAAATGAATATTAAATTAGGTAACTTAGTCTGACTCCTGGACTGAGATTGGACGTGGTAGCTAGATAATACACATAAACGTATTTGCTCACAGTAACACAAATACGGTGAGGTGCCAGGAGGCCGACAAAAAATTCAAAATATGCTTTAAATAAGTGAAATAAAGGACTGAAATTTACCTTACATTGGTTAACACCTGAAGCATATCTGCAATCAACAGTGTAGCTAGCTAATCAGCTAACATAGGTAGGTTACGTATTTAAGTTATAGGTTTTACATTAACTAATTAACATTTTAGCTAGATACATATTGTTTTTTTTTTTTGATCATACATAACCTACCCGGTTAGCTATTTATAGGCCTATACCCGATCCTAAAGCAGCTGAAAGCGTAAATAGTTAACTAGCACGATAGCGTATATGCTATTGCCTTGGTTAATTTCTTCTTTCAAAACAGTTCCATATTTCTAATTACAGCATTAAGAGAATGCAGAATATGTGAGCATTAGGAATTTAGTGGGAATTCAGTTGTTAGTTTCCTGCATGATGTAATTTTATATTTGGTCATTCTAGAGTTAAAACTACTGATCATTGTGTGTTTGTATAGGTACACTACTTATAATACTTATGCAAGTATTATATTGATCTCGTTGTCACTCGGCAATGCGGGGAGGCTTAATGTACATTTACGTTTGTTTATGACATTAAAAAAGTGTTTTCTTTTTTCCCTGGACCCATGCTACTTCTATCCAGTTTGGCTGAAAAGAGGTTGTTCTTATTATAGACAGGCGGAATAATATCTCGCTATCTCGCTCAGATATGGTCACAAACAGATGTTTTTATTTATATATATATATATATATATATATATATATATATATAGAGAGAGAGAGAGAGAGAGAGAGAATCTTTCACAATGTCTCAAACTGTAGAATACTACTAATACTACTAAAACCAAAGCCCTTGGGATGGTAGAGGATATTGGTATCTTGTGCCTTTGTTTCAGTCATTGAAAGTCTCTTTACTAAGGATGTGTACTGATGACCTGTAAATCTAGGTTTCTCTGTCTGATTCGCAGAGGCTTACAATGCCTGATGTTCTGACACTCCAGTGAGCACAACATAATTGGACTAGTGTACACACATGTGGCAGTTTGATCCTCGCACGAGTCTGTCAGTGTGACGGCGGCCGTCACTTCTCAACGGAGTGGGTGGTGTGACGAGGCTGTCACTTGTAAAGGTGAAATTGGTGCTCTGTCTGCAATGCCAGAGAGCTGCTCTTTGGTTCAAGTGGTCAGAGCACATGTTTCTCACCTGTGAGGCCCAGGTTCTAACCCTTGGTCTAGATGAGCCTTCAGCCTTTTGTCACCGTCAGATATGTGCTATATCCGAGTCTAGTGGACACCTGTGGAATAAGACTGGGTTCCTTTGTAGCCTGTGTGATACTGTTTGAGATTGAGGGCCTCCACCATGGGGCAGGTAAGTAGATGTGGAGTAAGGATGCTTCCAGTCTCAACTGCTTTGCAACTTTCCAGTGCATCACTGTGATGCTTGGAGAGGACTGGAGAGTGTAACTCCCCCAAGGCCTTGAACACACGCTGGTTTATTCCTTTCCGTTTAGTCTGTCTTCTCAGACTGACATTTATATTTGCAACCTGATGTTAATGATGTGGATTTTGGGGGTGATTTTTAATTGTCAGTTGTGTTGTTAATTTCTGATCATCAACACGGTACACAAGTGTGTCACCAGTTGCAATGTGTTTCCTTCCTTCAAGCTGGTCGACTTTGCCCACGGAGGACGTGCTAAACGGCTAATGGCCTGAATCGAAACGCAGAAGGCGCGCAAAGTCTGCAGTGCTCTTCCTGCTGCACTCCTGAAGCCTGACAGGCCTGCTGTAAACCCTTCACAGACGCCCTTGAGAATGATCAGCAAATAAGCACCTACAGTAAATCAGGCCCCACTCAGGCCTGCCCCCTGCACCACGCAGCTCTGCGCAAGTGTGGTGTGTGTCTCTCCTGGTCCGCCTCCGTCTTGCTCCGTACGGATGTTTCTGAAATCAAGCAGAATAAAACAAAAGCTAATTACGTCGAAACCTCCCTCGCCGATAACGTTCTCTCTCTGCAGCTGCTGGAACAAGCACGTTCAGCCCGTGGCTCTGATTTGTTTTCTGTTAACGTTATGGTTTCGTGTCTTGTAAGAGGGATTAGATCACTGTTGTGATTTACTGGAGGTTTATGTATATTTGGGTTTGCATCTAATAGCCATTTCGATGTGACCTTAAATCAGGTATAAACACTTTACATTGTTTATACCAAAGAGTGTAAGAAATGGCTTATTGCCCTTACAGAAGATTTAGTTACTTTTAGTCTATGCAGTGTTACGTTGACACTGCAGTCAATTCCAACTGAGTGGAAAAACGGGAAGGGGAAAATGTATGAAAGTGGCAGATTGAGTAAAGTGCTGGTGCTTTTATGATGTCATATAGTGATTAAAATGATAATGCTTTGATGCACAGTGTATGCAAACGAGACCAGCATGTGTAATAAACCAAGCAGAGGCTGATCTGAAGGCCCACTGTTACAGATGGATATCGCCGCATGCACTTATTGTTATTAATCTGAGGTACAAGATCCCCGTCGTCTGAAGTCCCACTTCTCAGATGAAGCTGGAATTCATATAAAGAAAATGAAAGGGGAGGGGGAAAATACCCTGGGTATTCTGAGAGGGGCTTTTGTGGTACTTGGTGTCATTTAACTTCAGCTTTGCAGCCTATTGTTTTTTCTTGCAATTGATTAAATTCCTGATTGTGTTTTTGTTGTGATAGTAACCATTGCCATTCATATCCAACATCAAAGAAATAATGAAAGAAGTCTTGGACCCAGTGAGATCTCCATCAGAGGAGACCAGCCTTTGTGTTATGCTGGCCAGTGGGGTTCACTCACTCGCTTCTGTGCTCTCTCTCTCTCTCTCTCTCTCTCTCTCTCTCTCTCTGTCTAGATTGATGGATAGATTGACATTTTCTGATGCAGTTTTAGAAAAGCATATCGATCAAATGAGGCAAAGTGTTTTTTCATGTGCAACAGCAGCTGATTCCATAAACGATTTTGATGTCGACCGTTCAACTCTTCAAGCTGGTGTGATCCTACCGAGTCGAGAGGCTGGATGTCTGCAGGCACCAGCAGATGGTGCCTCTTTCTCCCTGCCGATGATCCGTCACAGGAACTGGCGTGGAGCTCCGTCCCTTCTTTGCGGAAGGAAATGTTCTGAGAGTTTCTGTGAGCTAAGGTTGTAGACCCATGGATCTCTGGTGGAGCTGATGTTTTTGTGAGCAAAGGTCTAAAAAAACACAGGCAGACCGGTGTTTTGCAGAACCTGGACACAATCTCTCGTATATATGGACATCCAGCAAAATTCCCTCAGTATGAATGAACGAATACAGCTGTTCTGTCAGACCCTTGTCTGCCATATCCATACAGGAGAGAAGAATTCTGCAGTGATTTGGACTGTCCTGACAACATTCAAATAAAGAATGGAATATTGACTTTGGGGTTGTTGGTGTAAGGAGGGGGGGGGGGGTGGTGGTGGTGTGGGTGTTCCAGCAGACTGGTCTTTATGCACAGGGGGTCGTGCGCCATGTTTATGTCTTCCCCCACGCCATAGTCCTGTTGTTTATGGAACCTGGGTGGGTCAGCAGTGGGCTTTATGGTTCCTCTGGGTCGTGTGTGCAAACAGGAGGTGTGTGATGCCAGGCCCTGCCTGTCTGTGTGAAATATTACCACATTTAATCCTGACTGTCGTGCAAGGTGCCCCGTTTCTATTAATAAGAACACAATCCCATGGACCTCAGCTCAGCAATAAATTAGCTCGAACGCAGAAGCATGGCCAGAAGTTGCTCACGTATGCACAGCACGTACATGCAAACTAGCGCTGTAGTGCCTTTTGATAATCTTCTAACTCATATCTGGGTTGACTCTGCACTCAAAGGCTACTAGAAGTCAAGGCTTTATCTGTAGTGCATTTCTGTTTTGAAATGATCCTCCAGCCTCATGCAGTGGTCCATGCTGTTTCAATGTCCGTATAGTAGCTTAGATGTCACTGTACAATAGTAACGCATCATTCATACATCTCCATAAATCTCTCTTGCTTTTGCTATAAATAATTATTGGTCACATAAATCTTGGTGTTGAGATGTTCATTATCCAGCACCCCGTCTGCTCCTTAAAAACAGAAACGAAGAAAGAAGCATGAAGGTGGCAACACAATAAATTCTCTTCATCTGAATAGAGGAGAAGGTTCCTCACTGAATGGGAGGAGTGGCTCTCGCCTGAACAGATGACAGCTTGTTCTCTACATGTCTCCCTGCTTCATGTTCAAAGAGAATTTGATTCGAGCAAACTCTCAGCTACAGAGAGGGGAATTAATTCCTGCGGGCTCCAGGTGCCTGACGCTCGCTTTTGCCTGTCAGTTGAAAAGCTGCTAAACTCGCAAGACTCGCTGCAGTTCATGTCACCACTCCTGACTTGTCAAGAGACTTTTGCTGATACAGAGGGTGAAACAGGAAAGATAAAGTTGAATTGCACTCTTTACCCTCTGAGTGACGATAGATGGCTGTCCTGGTGTGAACCAAAGGCACTTAGAGCGAGCTTCAGTTCTCTGGGTGAAGCCAGCAATCGAACTTTATGTGTGCTGCAGTTGTGAGCATCAAGTCCTGAGTTCTTACAAACAGGAGGATGTAGGACGTTCAGTGCCTCCAGAGTCCAGTAGTCACGCTGGAGAGGTCAGTAGGTAAAGAAAGAGCACTTCCTTTGGAAAGTTTGACTAATGAGGAAGTTTGTTGGTAACTGGATTTATTTCCTGCCCAGAGTCATGAGAGGAATGCAGTAGAGAGTGGAGGGCTGCTCAGGAAAACAATAAACGTCTCTTAATTTACCAAACACCCTTAATTCATCACACACCTCTTAATTTACCAAACACCCTTAATTCATCACACACCTCTTAATTTACCGAACACTTAATTCATCACACACCTCTTAATTTATCGAACACTTAATTCATCACACACCGCTTAATTTATCGAACACTTAATTCATCACACACCTCTTAATTTACCGAACACTTAATTCATCACACACCTCTTAATTTACCGAACGCCTCTTAACACTAGTGCGAATGAGTCCTGAAACGAGTTCTGCTTCGTCTTAAAATTGTACATCAAACTGTAGACGTAAAGATCTCCTGCATGTTTGCATCTGACCTGCATCTGACATGTTCTCTGTATGAACACCGTAAACTTGCTGAAAGGCTGGGCCCGTGTGCACACAGTGCCTCTTTTCATTATTTATAGGTATAGAAATAAAAATTTGTTTAAAGTATATTGCATTTCAAATATGCAACCTTTTTGAGTCTTTTCCTGTTAGAGCCTTTGGGTGAGTTTCAAAATTGCTATTTTTTTTCCACCTCAGCCTCTGCAGGGGAAGCAATGGTAGAAGAGCTTAGAGTTGCAGAAATATGTTTCCCTGCAGCGCTCTTTCCTTTTGAGATGGATCATGGAGTTGGTGAGAGAGTGAGGGGAGGGGGCTTACTGTTTAACCACAGCAGGGGAAGAGAGAGGGAGGGAGAGAGCGAGAGAGAGGACGGGAGAGGGGAAGGGAGGGGTGTGGCAGAGCAGAGAGAGGAGAGAGGAGGGCACTCTCCTCAGATCAGAGCACAACATACGGCGTAGCAGTGTATACGAACGCGGCCGCCCAAGCCTGCTGGGACCCTCCCTCAGCGGCCACTCAGTGCGGTCCACACCGACACCTGCGTGGAGCTCCTGAAACCTCACACCCACCTCTGGGATCCAGGACGAAACTGCAGAGAGACGAGCCTTCGGTGAGACGGAGCCCTGGATTGAGATGAGCTTCTGAAGAGGAGCAGCTTTAACAGGCAAGGCTCTCTCTCTCTCTCTCTCTCACACACACACACACAAATACGCACATATTCTCACATCTGTTCTGGCAAACCCGCACCCATACATACACCCTCACTATGTTGCGTGTGCGCGTTGGTTCCTCTTGTCCTGATCAGCAGACGCTGTACGGTGGCCGGCTGTAGCGAGGCAGTATCCATCTCCCCGTACCGGGTCCGAGGATCCGCTGCACCTCGTCTTCTTGGCTCGGTAGCGACTGAAGGGCAGCGTCCCTCTGTCCTCTCCCCCCCCCCTGCTCCCCGCCAGGCTGAGCTCTGCTAGCCGTCCGCTCTCTTCCCGTGGGACGGCCCCGCCATGGACGACACGCTCACCTGCAGCCCCGCCACCTTCTCGCAGGTGTTCGGCCGCCAGGGACAGCTGATGCAAGCCAGTGAGTACCTGTGACCCATGGGGCTGACACGCGCAGGCACAGAGCCACACGCCGCCTCTCACCGCCACTCGCTGCCACTCGCCGCAGAATGTCCCGCTGTGGGTCTTCTGTCTCCGCTTATTTCACATGGCTTGCTCTGATCTCTCCTGCCGTGTGAGTCTTCATGCCATTTGTTGATTAAGCAGGTTGTCAGAAGCAAACGGAGCCTTTTTCTCTTTGCTCTGAGAAGACTTACATCAGTGGGAAAAGCTGCTTTCTGGTGAGAGGTGTTGGTGAACCTCTGTCCCAATGATCTCTCAATATTCACACAACACAGCCTGAATCTTTCTCATTCCCTAGCCAGGCAAGAGCTAGTCCTCGTGGGTAAGCTTATGGACAGAGTGAAGATTCTAACTAGAAGATGAGGACTGGGGGAGTTTCATGTGCACTGTAACAGTTTCTCACCCTCAGTCAGCGGTTGATTCATGATGGAATGAATCCAGAGGTACACAAAAGGACCTCGTTGCTTATTTCTTCTTGTGTTTAATTAAGACGTTAAAGATTCCCTGACATAGAGTGAGAGTCTCAAAAAGAAAACATCGATCTCTTAAGCACTGTTTGTTACATTAGACGGAAATGGTCTCCTGTAGCCCAGTGAGTAGTATTAGTAAATCACATCAGAACTTCTCATATATGGCATTTGTGCTTGTGATATTGTTCTTTGTTGCCACTTTGCACAAGGGAGCTGTTCTTGAAAGCGGACTGAAATAGTCCTGCGGTTTCACTCTTCTAAGATTACGTCCCAAGCCCTGGCAAATCTGAACGCCTCTGAGAACGAGGCATGTGGACCGATTAGAGCTTATATCAGCATGACCAACACTTGATGTGAAATGACACAGCTCGAAAATATTGAGCGGGATTATATCTCCCGTAAAACATAAACATGCCGTCAATATGTTGATCTGCTAGTGATGAATTCTAGTCAGGATAGTTCATTAATGGGGCAGTAACTAATCTGATTAATTTTTTTTTTTTTTTACAGTTATTCATTATCGTCTAAGTCACAGAAAATGCCCAGATTTTTCCCTGTTCCACTTGAATGAGTCTCACATCCCACAGTTTCCTTTGCAGTCACCTGCTCAAGGACCTATAGCTGACGTAACAGTAAAGACATTCCAGAAATAACCTGCAGCCAAGCCTCAGTATCAGCTGCTGCTCAGTGTAGCCGGTTCACCAGGGAGGACTGGCTCTGGACCTGTTTTTGAGGGCTCAAGCCCATCAATATCATTTGTAAACATGGAGGTTGGGATCTTTTTTTCTGGTCTACCTCCTCATTCTGGGCGAGCGAATCCCTTTAAATCTGGACACCAGCACGTGCCTGTAATGTTCTTTCACGGCGCGCCTCCTATGAAATGGAGCGGCGTGCTAAACAGCTTATCTGTTCAAAAAGAGCTCCATTTACCACACGACACATCAGCTCCCAGCTCACACACACTCGTCTCACACACACTCATCTCACACACACTCTCATCCATAGTCCTGACTCCTCCATTTGGTTTGTTTAGTCAGCAAAAACCAGCCAGCAGTGAATATTAGTTCGTCTTGGATGTTTGTTTGTTTTTTTTCCCTTTTGTACTTCAGCATTACACTTCTGGCAGAGATATTTCAACTACAGTGATACCACTGCATTTCTGGAGAGATTCTGGTTGTGGGATCGATGAAAACAGCTCTGCCCTCTGCCTCCCTTGGCAGGGCTAACGGGGACTTTTATAAATGATGCCCTTTGCTTGGCCCTGTCTGTGAGCCCATTAGCTTAGCTCCCTGGGTTGGAATGCAGGAATGTATTAGCGCCCGAGCGTCGTGTTTAATATTCAGCATGTGGCTTTGGAGTGCAGAAAGCCTCTTTGCTAAAAGCGCGTGTGTTTTGAAGTGGAGACGAGACGTCTCCACGGCGGCGGAGTCTGCGCGTCTCCGTTTGAACGGCGCTGAAATATGCATTAGAGAGAGGGGAGCTGCAGCACTGCTGCGTCCTGCCATGCACAGCCATTATGAATCTTCCGGAACGTCGTTATATTGTGGAAACATTTTGATCTGTCTTTCACTCCGAATGCCGACATTTTTTCCTCCCCCGGAAAATTTTCGTTATACTGTTACAGAAACAGGAGTTCCCCTCCGCTTTTAAAAAAATTATCTATGTATTTATTTATTTATATTTTGGTACATAAATGTAAAAAAAAAAATCTGCGAGGGGGATGTCCGTTCATTTTTGCATTAGTTGCTTTTTCACTTTCAGCACTGATCAAAGCAACTTGTGCTGGGATTTGCCAGCAAAACTCTAAATATGTTTTGAAAAATTATGCTACAGAATCACCAAGTAAATAAATAAACAAACTGCCACGCGAAGATATTGGTGTTTCAGAGGCGAAGCTTTTATGTCTCTTGTTCATGTGCTTTAACAGATATGCATGAGAGAGTATTAGATCCAAGAGGGTTGTGTTTCTGCTGTTGATGTGCATGTGCTTGTTTGTGTGTGTGTGTGTTTGCACATACAGTCTCAGTTGTCGCTCATAACACAGGACTCTGCGCTGTTCGTTCTGACTCGCTTCGGTGGCCTGCAGGTTTTGACTTGGTTCAGGATCGAGCTGCCTGAGCAGAACTGGGGAAAAAAACTCTAGAAAAAAGTTTGCAATTACTTTAGCGACTTCTGAAAACACACAGACACACTTACATATGTGTAATTTTAACTGATATTACTGAAAAGGTGTGTGTGTATGTATTTGATTTTCAGCACTGCCACCCCCCCACCCCTAACACATTTCTCTTGCTAAGACAGCTTGCTAATTAAACCACAAACACTGTTCGGCTAAATCTTGGTAATGTGTATATCCCTTCTTATAGAAACCAGTGCCCTTTTCTAACCTTGTTTAATTAAATGTTTTAAACCTACCTTCTGGGTAGGTTGGGGGATCTCTGTGTAGTCAAAGTATACGGCATTTTGACCCCTGAATGGTTCCTATTAGTGATGGTGGTCCTCGCCACAGATGCCCCGATGGTAAATGTGTATTTAAAGGATGTTAAAAGTCCTGAAACAGCTGGGCTAGTACAGCAGTAGTGACGTGGTAAAATGCCTTACGTTGCCATGGAGAAGGTCAGAGGGGTTCTTCACAGTGAGAACCATCACATGCCCACATTCACCCTTCCTTACCTGTTCTGCAAACAGAGTGCTTCTAATTTAGGCTTTAGAGTGAGGTAGAGTGGCTGGTCACGGAACCTCATTGAAAGTATTCGGCTTTATTCCGTCAGGTCTCAGCTCCACCTTCAATAAAGCAGAAACAGTGCTGCTCCGTAGCCCTTGGGTAGTGGAGTCTGACAAATCTACTGTTAAAAGCCCGAACACTCCTACCCAGCATTCTCTGACAAACACCAGCGTTCGAGTGTTGACAGTTGTTTCAAAACGTTTCGCAACTCAACTGCCAGTGCAGTGACACATAAACAAACAAACCTGGACAAAATAGGACTCGAACATCCAGGAGAAATGGGGAGCAAGGAGAACTTGTTGTGAGACCAGAGCACGTAACGTTGGGTTGAATATCCTGAGCTGCGGTCTTCGTCACATCAGTACCTATAAACATTCACACTCTAGTGATTATCTAAACTAGGTTAAAGCCAAGGAAATCAAGAAGCATATCATTTTACATTTGCATTAAATCTGAATATTCAGATGGGATTATACTGAGGTGACATTTTTTTCCATTCGCTATGTACTGTACATAATAACATGCTAATATTCTCTTTGAAAATTATGTAACGATTACATATTACATGTGTAGCAGTAACAGAAGAAGTTAGCAAGCACAGGATTAATTTATGCTGCTTAGTTTACTAGCTAGCATTCCTCAATTTTTGAGAGATATCTTCAACTGCATTCGAAAACTGCTGACGTGAAACATCATAGCGTTTTTTCTCCGACATATAAGCCAAGAGTCTCTTTCCATGTCCTCAACTGATGCCATTATCAATGCGAGTTAGCTTAGCGATGAGATAACTGATTCTGCTTGCTGTGTTAATCAGACACGAGCAGACTTTCTATGGACAAGTTTACATTCAGATCGTTATTGACTGTGTCTGCTGGGTGTCCCTTCGTTAGGCTTCTGATCGCTCTATCAGGGTGAGCTGAAGAGATTTGCAGGTCTAAGTCTCCCGTATTGGATTTTACCATCATCAGATACTTGGCTTTGCTTTCTAACAGGTTGTTAAGTCTGTTTTCCATTATTTTATTTGAAAAGCACAGAGGTTCAGATGTTATTTGCAACATGCTGGAGTGCAGGACTGACTGGCTGTTCTTCTCTGATATTAGCTACTACAGCCACCAGTGTTCCACACAGAAAAGAATTAAAGGCTTTTAATCCTAATTGGTAGAAACTCCACTCCTGCTAAACAGTCGAACATGTTGACAGACCCTGGCTTGAGGGCAGAATGTCTTGATTGGGCAATTTCAATGAATTTTAAGGAAGGGTTATGGAGGATTATGTTTAAATTTCCCATTTTGCATTCGAGTATGTGTCAGACCTGAACTGCTCTGTGGGTAATCCATGATGGAACAGGTGATGTGAAGTCCTACGCATGAACCGAGGTCTGTGAACCCTCTCTGCAGAGCCGCACCAGGGATTTTATTCAAGCACGATTTTCAAGTAGGATTTTCAATTCATCCCCTCTATATAATATGCTACCCTGAAAGTATTTTGCCAAATGCTGTTTACCTTGAGCATAAAAACCAGGCATGTTTATGATAAGGTTGGAGTGAAATTCTGCACATTGCTTATGTTGAGCTAGAGAGTTATTTTATTATGTCGGAAATGAGTTTTTGATATCTGTGCCCACATGCCCGTGTGGCATGAGACCTTTCCTGCCTGGTGCTGACACGTGTGACAGCTGGCATCATTATAACAAGACACTGATGGGACTTCCTTTATGCAAATGTATTATCATCAACAACAACAACAACAAAAAAAACCCACTTCAGATGAACTTGCATTTTTTAAAGCTTTATTTGTGGCTAAATTTTGCCTTTGAAATAATTACATTGGTAATTTTGCCTAGATATAAAAATATCTATAGATATTTTTTAATCCAATGTCTTATTAATATTTAATAAGACTAATCCAGAATTAGCGTTGGAGGTCTGTTGCATGGACTGCATTGTCAAACTCTTGTTATCCTGGAAGTCTGAGTTCATTACAGTTACCAAGGTGTAATTATTGCAAATTATACCATCACACTCACAATGGCCTCTTGTTCTGTTGTAATCCTGGTTTAAGATGTTCTCTCCTAAAACCATCTTGCTCTGCTCCAGAGTAAAATAGCACTGAATTTTTTGACTGTGGTTGGATGCCTGGAAGTGAGAGATTCATGATCAGTGAAGTAAATTTGCACGCTCTCTCTCTCTCTCTCTCTCTCTCTCTCTCTCTCTCTCTCTCTCTCTCACTCTCACTCTCTCGCTCTCTCTCTCTCGCTCTCTCTCTCTCAAGCTCACACGAA
>JAOYMR010000018.1:10465518-10488938 GCA_025802075.1 Tenebrosternarchus preto | reverse complement strand
CAGTAGCACACAAACATACTTTACATGTACTACATTACAGAACGTACTTTACACAACAACACATTTATACAGAACAGCACACTTACAACACTCGACAGAACACATTAACATTTATTTACCAAACTAAGTCTTCATAACATTGCACTTCTCCCAGTGTTGCATGTTATAAATATTACTGCCTACTGTCTAACTAAAGTGCTCCTTTTATAAGTAAATGAATTCATTGAGGTATAAAATAGTTCTTAAATGTATTTAGTCTCATTCAGAGTAATCAAAACTGTCTCTTTGAAGACAGAACATTGTATTCATGGTGCAACATGTGATGAATCTGTTTCTTACTAGTCTAAACATTTTCCTTTTTAATTTCTCTGAAAAGCACTTCTAGCTTTGTAACTATTTCTGCATTATTGACCTAAAAGTGCAATCTGATCTTTGTCTAAGTCGCAATAAATAAAAAAAAAGTCCGAAAACTATCAGTTTTTTGTCATTGGTGCAGAAACAGATATAATTTAATAAGACTCACAAACATTTTCCTCAGAATTGTGTTGCTTCTGTGTTTGGATGCTGAGCAAATTGGTGTTCAGTAAAGTAGCCATTCAGTCTTTGTTTCCTGCAAAGAGCAAATTCAGACTCTAAAGTAGCAATTGATCATAGGCAGAAATGATTAATGATCTTATTTCATTTCAGAGTGGTACGGCTGGCAGTCTGTGGGTAACTGAGGCTGTGCATATAATAAATTGTGGTTTATGGACAGGTGAAACTTGGTTGATGTACCTGGAGGTGATTCTAAAACAAGTCAAACTCAATTTAAAGTTGTTTGCATCATGAGGATGATGTAGCACACTTCAAAAGCTCCAGGATACAGTCAGAATTTATGACCTTTTTTTTTTAAACATTGTCTAAATGTGTTTGTCTTTGTCTTAATGTGTCATTCATACCCTGTAATTTGTGTCAGACTGATTTGGTATCTTGACACATACAAGCTTGACTTTTTTGCTGAGCTTGGTTTTTGTATATTTAATGCCCAGTGCTGAAGCACTGAACCTTGTGTTTCTGTGAGTTCAGCCATGTCTCCAGATTAGAGCAGAATCTTATCTGGGCTCTGGGCTTTGTCTCACCATCCAGTCCAGCAGAGCTGGGGACACCCTGAGGGGGCTGATCCTGGGCTCTGTGTCACTCTCCAGTCCTGCAGTCCTGGGGACAGCCTGAGGGGACTGATCCTGGGCTTTGTCTCACTCTCCAGTCCTGCAGTCCTGGGGACAGCCTGAGGGGGCTGATCCTGGGCTCCGTCTCCAGCAGGATGCTGATTGGAGGCTTTGTGGAGGGATGAAGCAGCATTTCACTCTTTTCAAACAAGCGTGATGCTCCACGGTGTGGTGCTGAGGCACCATTGGAGCTGTCTAATGGGTGGAGAAAATGACAGGATAGATAGCAGATGGAAAGACACTCCTGACAACAGGGAACTATGGATCTGCCTTTGTGTTTGGGTTGGACAGGGGTGTATCAAATGGGGGGAGAGCTACGCAGGGGTCGGCAACAGAAACACCCCCACTTTTGAAAAGCTTGATACACCCCTGGGGTTGGAGACACTTCAAGTTACAGATCCCTGTCTGCTTCCTTCTTACATTATTTCTAAGGATGCAGAACCACACTATTAGTTTTGGTACATTAGTTTTAAGCTTACTGTGAGCCCGTCGGTTAGTCTTCTGCACTTTGGTTTAATTCAACCTTAGTTAGCACTCAATCAAGACTCATAAAACTGTTATAAAACGTAAACAAATGAGCATGATGTGATGGGTTTCTTGTCATGGTGATCCCACTCAAACTTTAAACAACAGGCTAATATCTTTCTGTGATGTTTTGGATGTTAGAACCAAGCTTTACATTTGAAATGTGAAATCATCACATATGCCCTTACCCTCCCAGTATGGTACTTCCGTGTCTGTCCTCAAGGGGGCATCTCATCGGCAGATGAGTCACCACAGTCACCACAGCGCTGAGAGAATGAATTGCGTGCTGTTGCAGATAGCCTCACATTACCATGCTGTAAACAACAAAACTGCAGGCTCCGCAGTGAAAAAATAGTGTGGAATTTTTATTTTCATACAATATATTAAGAAAAAGAAAATGGAATAAATTAAGTGCTGTGAATGGCACTAGGCCTTTCAGGCTTGCAGGTTTGTTGGCGAAGGCGCCCTTGTTCACGGCTGAAAGAGAAGGGATCGGGTTGTGTTCTTGGAGGACTTCCTGCCAAGCCTCTGTGTTTCCACCGTTATTCAGTTACGTTTGCGGTCACCGCCATGGGATGAAGCGGAGAGCTTTCTCAGACCCCAGGGAGCACAGTGGCGTTCATCCCTCTGAATGCGGCCTGAAACGTGAAGGCCTTGGACTTCCTCTGAATGATTTGGAAACAAAGGCGCACAGTGGCTCTTGACTCTCTCAGCAGCTAGACGGGAATCAAAGTGTTCATCGTTTCCCTCCCCTCTCTCGCGTTGGAACAGCCCGACACTCAGATAAGCTGGCATGTACTGGCAAAAGCGTTTCAGAGACAGACTTGAATTTACCAGCAATTAAAATGAGGTTTGACTGTGAGGCCACAGAAAATTAGTCTTAAAAATTAATGAACAATATTGGCTTTTAGGAATTAGAACGAATGTGGTCTGTTTGGGAGCGCTTTATTGAATATCCACTGTCAAAATCCACTTTCAGCAATTGGTCCTAAACTGTGTCTGGTGTCATTATACTTTTCAGTTTCTTGTATACTCATATTAATTTACTCAGCAAGCCAAATCCTGCAAAGGCTAAATTGCATTTTTAATTGACTAAATAAATGTCTTTAATTAAATGTCATTTCATTCCATTTCCTATTAGGTAGTTTCAGACACTGAAATGCATCTATACTGTTTTGTTAAGCAGTTTTAAGGCTGTGGTATTTACTCTTTGTGAGGTTATGTGGTCCATCATACATTACACACAAAAAAATGACCTCAGACATATAATTAATAAGCAGTATTCTGAATGGTTTTTCATTCATTTTAGTCTAGATTGCGTCACCAAGAACGCATACTGAGAAAAGCATTATGCAAGTGCTTACAGGTGTCAAACTTGCGAAAGCTGAAACAGGTTAAAATCTGTCTGTTTGATCAGAACTTTATTGTGTAAGCCTTTTTTCATCTGAGCTTCAAAGCCTTTTTAGGGCTTGTGATTCTCGAAGGCTTCGAGAAGTTTTTTTTTGTATTTCTTCTTGTGTAGGAGCGTTTCATCCAGGGCTTGGATGTGCGAGAGAGAGAGAGAGAGAGAAGCGACTGTGTGTAGTCATTTGCATGGTAATGTGTTCCAGAGGCCATGCCGGGAACAGGGGCAAAGCGGGGGCGCTCACACTACCTCCAGCATCCGCTTCCTCTCGTCTCATCAGACAGACAGTGTGAGAGAGAGAGAGATGCATCCAACAGACAGCAAGAGACAAAGAGAGAGATACATCAGACAGACAACAAGAGACAAAGGGAGAGATACATCAGACATACAGTGAGAAATGGAGAGAGAGAAAGACAGAGAGAGGGGGAGAGATGCATTAGACAGACAGTGAGCGACAGCGAGAGAGAGACACACACCAGACAGTCAGACAGAAAGAGATGCATCAGACAGACAGTCAGTCAGAGAGAGAGACACACATCAGACAGACAGTCAGACAGAGAGAGAGACACACATCAGACAGACAGTCAGACAGAGAGAGAGAGAGAGAGAGAGATGTATTAGACAGACAGTGAGGGACAGAGAGAGCGACACATCAGTCGTCTGAGAGTTCGATTAGAGTTAGCATCGTCTCTTCCGCTCGTTTTCTCATTTTCTCATTCTCCCTTTCTTTCAATCTTTGCTCCCGCATTTCACTTTCTCTCTCTCTCTCTCTCTCTCTCTCTCTCTCTCTCCGTCTTTGTCTCTCTGTCAAGCTCTCTCTCTCTCTCTCTGATGGAATGTGCAGTCAGATCAAGAGGTTTGAAGGGAGACTCTAGTGTGATGCTATTATGTAGCTCTCTCAGTAAGCAGCATGAATTCCCTTCACTCCCCATTGATCTCACTAGCAAAGAAGTATATGCACAGTAACAAAGCCATAATATGCTCTGACAAATCCACATTATTTTGTATCAATTCCCTGTCACATATTGGCAAAAAATTGGCTTGGTGGTACATTTTCTAAAACGTGTTAGACTCAAATCAGTTACTTCCATGAAAACCTCCACACTCTGCACGAGCAGGTTTGTTCCCCGCCGGCCCATTTCCCATCCCGTGTGTCACGGCACTTAAACCATCCGTCACCGGTCCTGTCACACTTGATGTGCGCGTGACTGCAGGTGGACCGAACGCCCACCATGACATAGAGCTCTGCTATTTTCTCAGCATAGCCTTTGCGTAAAGCTTCAGCAGGTTTATTCCACTGCATAGGCACGTGTAGCCTGGGCTGTTATTAAATCATTCTCAGATGCTCACTCGTTCCCTTGCCGCGTGCGGCTGTGACTCCGGAGCATCGTTTATGACGGAACCTGTGCGAGGAAGGAGTGACGGAAAACCCACACACCAGAGAGTTTAAGCGTCCGTGAGTGAGGGAAAATGTGAGTGAAAGTTAAAATATACACATGCTTGAGTTCACTGTCTGATTACGTTTGTGAAAAACATTTGTTTGGTCACCATTTGTTCTTTTAGTTAATCAACGCCATGTTGAAAAAACACAGCTGCACGAATAAATAATTTAAACAGTTTAAAACATTCACCGCAGATCATGTATGCCCAAGTCAGTACAGAGTCCAGCTCGAATATCACAATAATTACATGTCTGTGTGCAGGAGATTTTTGGAGAGGACCAAACTGAGTAAAAGTCTGAAATTTTAAAGAAGCATATTATTATAATTCTAAAGAGATATATTATTTTTAAAAAATCACTTTCTTAGTGCTTGTGCACATACATTTTGCTATCTGGAATGCCTGCCAACACATAAATACAACACAATTAGTTTCTTGTAGTAATTGTTACCCACAGCTTGACGATTACTTTTGCAAAGGTGCACCAGTTTTTTCTCATAAGTTCTGTCCCCAGTGGCTTTATTCCAAAACTAAGAGTTAAGGACAGGAACTGCTCAGCACAAATCAGGCCTCTGACTCAGAGGACAGAAGAACTGATCAGATAAAGTTTAGTTTTGATGGCAACGCCCAAGCTACCACTTTGTGTCTGACTGCTTTTACTAGATGGGTCAGTCCAACACACGATTGGCTATGAAACAAGTCAGTCAGTTATTCATGGCAAATATAACAGTAGGGGAATGTATTAAAAGCTACGCATGTGTGATTTTTACACAGTAAAAATGTTATTTTCTGGAGTATTGTTGGTGTTAGTAGTACATCTGTAAGAACTTCTTACAACTTACATCTTATCAACACTAGAACACGTGAATAAAATTCGCAAAGTTACAGTTGTGTTCCCTTTGGGTAATCCGGGGTGAGTAACACTACCATGTTGTGCTTGGAGAAATTGTTCTTTATGTCCATTTGTAATTTGGCAAACGGACCCCTTTTTTTAGTATATATGTTCTGTAGTTGCTAGACGGAGCAGCAAGCTGACTTTGTTCAAACATTGCACGGCTATGTTTTCTCCGGCAGGCATGTTTCTCCAGGGGCTCATGATCTACAGTTGCCATAGTAGCGTGAAGCCGAACTTGCATTATCACACCCTACAGAAGAGAGGGGCGGGGTTAGCAGTGCACCATTATCATTTAAAGGAACATGCACTCAAACAAGCCGTTCTGAGCAGGGTTGTTTAGACGGGTGAGAAGGGCACTTGAGGTATTTTGACCAACGCATGTCAAAAATATTTTGTTAAGACTGCAGGGAACCTTTGTTAAGACTGCAGGCTTCTGTCATATTTGGCTCCTTTATGATGACGGAGCAGAACAGACACCGAACAGAAACGTGCGTGGTTGTGTCTAATAGTAGATCGGCGGCCTTTCAGCACCACCGGTCTGCTGTCCTCTGCGCTATGTCCTGGTGTCCTCTTCAGAGAGATAGCTCGTAAATGCCGACTGTGAAATTAGAAACCGTTCGTCAAAGCAGCATCGTAAACATTTTATTCGGTGACAGTTCTGATCGCGAGTCTCCGCGCGCCGTCTGTGGGGCCGCCGCTGTTGTAAATCTCTCGTATTATAGCGGCGAACGCGCCGGCCTGAATGTCTCGCTCGTAATGAAGCGCAGCGGTTTCACTCAGGGTGACCTTGGCGCTCTCAGCGGAGGACACGTGCTCCGACCTTGGTCCCAACAACTCGTCGGTGCATCTGTAAGGGAGCTGCTGTCGCCCCCTCCTGGCCAACCTGAAACTGGGGCCTGCGTTAATGTGACCTTGTCAAATTAAATTGCCTTGTAACCAAATTGTTCACTGTTGGGTGGCTTCGCTAATTTTGCTGCAAGGCAGTGCAGTAGCCTCTTGCACTGTTTCCTGCTACGTGAAACCACAATTAGTATGTCCTGAATTGTTTGCAGATGACAAGAAGGTAATAAACTGGCATATTACCCTCTGGGTCTGTGTAAATTATGTAACACAATGACCTTACTTTACCTTGTGATGGTGAGACAAACTTCATACTTGTTTTGGTATTTTGTGGATAGAAACAGGATTCACAGAACAAGCACCTTCGTCTCCCCTCTGAGGCTGGAGGATTATGAGGAAGTGGATTTCGGTTCCAGCATTGTTTTATGCTTCAGTCAGCAGCTGAATCCAAATTCTGCTATTTCCTGTAAAGTGATATACCATCTCCTCTCATATGACTGGCAAAATTTTTTTAAAAAAACTATTTCTCCTTAGAAAAATTTGAGAAAAAAAAGAATAGCCAAGCTTATTAGAGTAAGTCATGTTTTTTATTTACCGTTACCACCTGTGTTTGTGGATACCTCTCAGTATCTTAAATGGCCCCTGCAGTATTGTAACCAACTGCAACAGATCAGTGCACTGTGGAGTGTGGATGCAGGGAGGGAGGGAGGGGTGCTGTTTAATCCCCCTGAGCTCTTGTTTTCCTGTTTGGTATCTTGCTGGTCTGCTGAGTAACAGCTGCCGGAGTTAATTAACTTTCCATTAAAACAGTGTCGTGTCAGATGTGGCTCTTACATCATCCTATGAAATCCTGTTCTTCTGACTACGGCTGCAAGTCAAGCCAGACTGCAGTGTGCTGTGCTCACTCTAATCCCAAAACCCTGCAGTGCAGAAGGGATCATGGCGTCTGAAGAGCACTCCCTTCAAGGACTACATTTCCCAAGATTCCGAGCGCACCCTGCCACAACTCTGAGTGGCAGCTATGGGAGTGGACCTTGACTTGTTCTCCTGGGGCTTGCTGGGGTTGATCCAGCATAACAACAAAGAGAGACACACTGACCATCCCTCCTAGCCATTCCTCTCATAGTCTCTTTCATTCTATCTCATTTTCTTAGCTTACCCTCTCTCTTTGTGCCTCTTGTCTCTCTCTCTCTCTCTCTCTCTCTCTCTCTCTCTCTCTCTCTCCCCACACACCCTCTTCTCTCCTATCACACTGCACAGCTGGTCTGTTTAAGGCCTGCCGAGCGAAGCAAAAAACTGTAATTATCGAACGTATATTTCAGCATTAGTTTTCCCCTCGACTGCTCTCGGCTGAAGGAGGCCTGAGTGTTGATGCAGAGGGGTGGAGTGAGGGTGGAGTGGGGGGTCGGTCGCAGTTCGTCTTCTTTCAGTGCATTGGATCCGTTGATGCGCTGATTGATTGAAGCAAACAAGGGTCAACCGTGATGGCTGTGACTTATGAATAAATGCATTCAAATCGGGATGAATGCGAGATTTCTACTGTGGCAATGCACTCGCACTAACTCCGGCAGCCTTTGCTAAGTGAGGAGGATTAATGATAAATGGAAGCCAGCCGAGTGAGCGGCGCAGAGCCCGTGGGAGCCGGATCAGAGCAGGGCGGATGCATGCTGATGAACACAATCATCTGGAGGGAAGAGGGCAGCAGCACAGTGCAGTGTACCATGAGTTAACCAGGCTGGACACACAGTGCAGTGTACTATGAGTTAACCAGGCTGGACACACACCGGCCCTGACCGCACACGCCACACACACTGACCGCGTGCACCACACACACTCACTCACACACCAGCCCTGACTGCTCACACACCCTGACCGCACACACACACACACACACACACACCCTGACTGCACACTACACACTTCACACACACATCCCTGATCACATACGCCACACACACAGCCCCTGATAGCACACACACCTGAATCTAATGGTTCATCTAATGGCTGCGTTCAGAGAATAGAATTATGGGCATGTAAAAAGTAGCTTCAACAGAAACAATGTCTTTTTGTGTTACAGTTGCTGTCCTGGAGTCGTGCTTAATTGGTCTGTGATGATCTGCTAGCGCTGGGCGTTAGTTAATCTGGGTAATTTCCACAGCAAAGCCTCATTTTTGCACAGAATGATAGCTTGGGATATCTCTCCTAATGCAAGTTGCTTGAGTTTGTCCTTTATAGATTCGAGACATTACTGCATCATTATCTGTGGTCCAGTACCTCAATTTAGCCTGGTCATTAACATACATCAGAAACTCAAGAGTCTCCAAGTGAAAACATGTAAAGTCTGGTTAATAAAGCAAGGCGTTTCGCTACGGCAAACAACATACCGCCGTCCGTGAGCTGCACAGAGACCTGCCAGTTCGAGATTCATGTCAGTTGTTAACTGTTAGGGTCATACGGTACTGTGGTTGGATGATGTCAGTTTTAATTTGAACCAGTCGTATCTCATCTTAACAACACTTCCTCAAGGCAGCTGGGCTTCATGGCATTTAGACCGTGGCTGTGTTTGTCTCAGCCGAGTGGTAGAAAAAACACGTCCGCCTGCTAGCACGGTCTCTCCTAGGAGGAGATTCAGTAAGAGAGAGACAGAGAAATATATTGTATGTCATTTATTTATGACACTTTTTCAAAATGATTTGTTTCTTTTTCCGTCCATATGGATTTCATTACTAAAGACATCTTAATTTTCTTTTCACAAGCTATACATTTTTGTTGTATTGTTATTGTTATATTATTATTGAATTATTATTCTTTAGTGCATTCGTACACTGTGTGTAACCCAAGCTTTGCAAATGCCAAATTACTTGTCTCTAAAGCACTTTGAATTGAAATAAAATGAACTGAGTTGAATTGAATTGAGTTTAAGTCAGAGTGAGCGAGGGAGGGAGAGTGAGAGAGAGAGAGTCTGATTCAGGGAGTCGTTTGGTCATTAACATTGTGTTTCTTTGTCCTGCAGCTGTGCAGTCTCTGAACAGCCTGACTGACCAGATCGCCCACTTTATGGTGACCCGGCCCTCAGCCCTGAGCCACGACGAGACCTTCCTGCCCAGCGAGAGAGACGCCCTCAGCCAGTCCATGGCGTTGATGCGACACCTGCTCCTGGACGCCCAGGTACTTGCGCAGGCTTTCAGGACAGCGGCTGGCTTTCCACTGAAAACGCTGTATGTTCATGTAACACAAGTATGTTTTGTGCGGGTTGAAGGTTTCCAGTGAGTATTGGAATCGTCTAAGTTGCACAATGGGAGCTGAACACATTAGTAGAGTGTGTGTGTGTGTGTGTGTGTGTGTCCTCCTCCTCCTTCTCATCCCTTCATCACACTGTCACACTGTGACTGGCACCATTGTCGCCGCTCAAGGTCACATCTCCGAGCGTTACGTGTGCTGGATCGTCGTGCCGAGCAGCGCTTCAGATGGAACAAGGGGCGAGATGTCTGGAGTCAGAACGATGATCTTTTTGCTCGACTATGGTTTGGGAGTTAGAGGCGCCAACAGGCACGCGAGGGTCTTTCAGTGTTGTGATTTGAATAATTGGATGTCACTGTCTTCAAAAGACAGGTATAAATGATTTAAAGTGCTAAAGCCTCTTGAAGTTCACAATTTAAGCGAACTGTTAAAAAGCCATTAGTACGGTTTTTTACGCCGAGTGTGTGAGCAGCCTGGATGTGGTCGGCAGGCGACACGGCCTTGGTTTGTGCAAGCCAGCTTCTTTATATGTGGAACAAAACAGCAGGCCATAGCAGGATATTACTTAGGGTGGGGTGGGGTGGAGTGGGGTGGATAGTTGCTCCGTGCTGATTTGCTGAATTGTCTCCTCTCTCCTCCCCCAGGATGCGTAAGAATGGAACTGTTTGCCGGCCGTACAATAGGGTTTTTAGAAAGGCGCTTTCCTGAGTGTTGCAGTCTCACTGCCGTCTGAAGGAGCTGTTTGTGTGCAGTAAAACCACACGGCTGCAGCAGAGAGACGCGTTCAGTCAGGGCACAGAGCAGCACAGAGATGTGTTCAGCCGGGGAACAGAGCAGCACAGAGACGTGTTCAGCCAGGGCACAGAGCAGCACAGAGACGTGTTCAGCCAGGGGACAGAGCAGCACAGAGACGCCTTCAGCCGGGGGACAGAGCAGCACAGAGACGCGTTCAGCTGGGGGACAGAGCAGCTCAGAGACGTGTTCAGTCGGGGGACAGAGCAGCACAGAGACGAGTTCAGCTGGGGGACAGAGCAGCACAGAGACGTGTTCAGTCGGGGCACAGAGCAGCACAGAGACGTGTTCAGCCGGGGGACAGAGCAGCACAGAGACGTGTTCAGCCGGGGGACAGAGCAGCACAGAGACGAGTTCAGCTGGGGGACAGAGCAGCACAGAGCCGGGGGACAGCTCCGAGTGTTGCCCCTTTTCTCTCCTCCACACTCATTCTTCTCTTCCTTCGTTTTTTTTATTCATGTACGTTCTTGGCAACAACGTGCAACGTGTAGCGGCTTAATCAATTAGTCCCATCACAAGCTTGCCGTGATTGATAACGAACCTCGCCTCTGTCTTCCGGAAGATATTTTTCTGGCTCACGGTGCCATTGATTAAAGGAAAAGTAACTGCGTGAAAGGATGTCACCACGCACCCTCCCCTCGCACGAGACCGCGGCGGGATGCGCGGGGCTGGCGCTGAGAAATGATTAGCCTCCAGTCGTTCTCCTCACTCTGAAACCGCACATCCAAGTGACAGATGAGGGGGAATTTATGAATACATGTGAGAGATCAGGCGTAGGGAATATGCCAAACTGAGATGAGCACTGAAAACATTCTGAGTGAGAAAGCGCTTCATGGAGCAAGTTTGTGCTATTGTCACTGTCTCTTCTGCTGGATATGCCAGGACTCCTGATAGCCAAAAGATGAATCTCCTGCCTCCCGGGGATAAGATAACTGTTGAATTCATGAGTTCTGCTTCTGTTATTAATGGCCACAGAGTGTCGTTTTTACATTATCGATGCTGGCTTACACAGCTTTGCCCATTTTTGACCTTTGAACTATGGCAAAAAAAGTTCTTAACTCTAAAAAATAATGCATCACTGATTTTATTTGACTCATTCTGCATAGTTCCGATATGCTCCACAGTCTGATTAAGGAAAGCAATGTAGTAACACTCCACAAAAAGCAAAATTGGATCTTTTTGGTCCAGTTCACTGCAACTAGTATGTCTGCATAAATGTACGACAATTTATTTTCCTTTATTGGACTATTATGCATTCCTTCATCTAAAAAGATATGAGCAGAAATATGTAATATATGTGTAAAGCACATTAAAGTATTCACTTATGATTATTACAAGTAAGGAAAATGGGCAGTAAAGTCCAGCCTTGTATCAGCAGGTGTGCTGGCTCACGGAGAGAACGTGTTAAGAACCTGCTCTACTCTGTCTTTGTTTTGTGTGATAAGGAAGTAATGTCCTTCTGGACTTACACAGGGCCTCTCACACCAGTACAGCACACACACACACACACATATACGCACACAGACACGCACACACAAGTGTTTATCGATCTTCACTAGCACACGCGCAGAGCAGGTGAGAGAAGCTCATCATCAAGGCTGCCTTGCAGGCTCCTCCATCATTAGTTTCCAGTATGGAACTGATCTGGGGTCAGTGGATGATTACAACAGTTACTGTCTTTGAGGGCCCTTTCCTGTATGAAGTTGCTCTGGGGTCAGCGGATGGTTCCAACAGTCATTCTTTTAGGGCACTTTTCTCCTTCTGCTCTCCGTCCTGTCTTTTAAACATGATTACCGTTCCCAGAGCCCAGTGTACAGATTCAACAGCGACTGTCTAAAAACCTCTACAGCGATCAGAACTATCGCATGTATGAATGTATCACAGTGGGAACTCATTTAGAGAGAGAAACGTGCAACGTTTTCTACTGGCTACTCTCAGTTCCAGCATCTCCCTTCACAGGGCCCAGCCTGCATGCCTCTCACCTCTCTCCTGTGGGCCTTAATAGGCCTTGTCATAGCGGTACATCTGAAAGCAGAAGTTATTTTCCCAACCTTCAGAAACATGAATGTTCTTGCTTTTAAATCTTTGCGTGGTGTTGCCTGCTCAGAGACCCCTGTGATGCGTTGTTCTTTATGGTGCCAAATCAGATTTTCCGCCGCTAAGTCATTCTACCGTTAAGTCGTTTTGCTGCTAAGCCATTTTGAATTTTTCAGTCAATTAGTGAACAAATGCGAAGGCGAAGTGCTCCTGTGTTCTCTGCTTTGTTCCTTAATTGCACTTCCTGACACCGACTACCTTGTAGAAGCGGGTCGTCGTCTGGTTTTACAGAGGCACAGAAATGATGCACGCAGACCTGCACATGTGCGTGTGTGTGTGTGTGTGTGTGTGTGTGGGTGGGTGCATATTTGTGTGTGTGCATGTGGGTGTATGTGTGTGTGTCTGTGGGTGTATGTGTGTGTGTGGATGTGTGTCTGTGGGTGTATGTGTGTGTGTGGGTTTGTGTCTGTGTGTGTGTGTGCGTGTGTGTGTGTGTGTCTGTGGGTGTATGTGTGTGTGTGTGTATGTGTGTGTGGGTGTATATTTGTGTGTATGCGCTTTTACTGCTGCAAATGTTGGAATTTACAGCCTGTAAAATCACCCATTTAAACATGTGAAGTTTTCTCCTGTGTAACATTCTGTGTAAATGATTGTATTACAGTGAATAAACAAGAAAACATCTTTCTTTTGATTTCTCCTGATAAGTCAAATAAATATGAATACTTCTCAAATGTAAACCCTGTAGTATAAAGTATCAGTTCCAGTTTTATTCCTTTACTGCAAATCTCTACTACATTTTAATATTGCCTTTTTTAATTTATAAACTATTATGAAGAACATTCAGTACTTTGAAAGCCTTTCTCAACACTGTGAAAAATAATCAGAAAGCCTTTGACATAATGCCATTTATGGTCAGAGATCACTGAAAATGAACTGGGTTAGAGCTTAATTTCTTTGAATGTGTGCAGTGAATTGATTTCGTCAGAATTAATCAGATGTTTTTTATGACCAGGGTGTGTGTATGTGCATCCCCATATCTGTGTTTGTATGTGGGTGTCAGTGGCTGTCTGTGCCTGTGTGTGTGTGTGTGTCTGTGTGTGTGTGCATGTGTCTGTGTGCATGCACATGTGGGTGTCAGTGGCCGTCTGTGCCTGTGTGTGTCTGTGTGTCTGTGTGTGTGTGCATGTGTCTGTGTGTCTGTGTGTGTGTGTGCATGTGTCTGTGTGTGTGTCTGTGTGTGTCTGTGTGTGTGTGTGTGTGTCTGTGTGTGTGTGTGTGCCTGTGTGTGTGTGTGTGTCTGTGTGTGTGTGTGGACAGGAAGTTGTGTGTGTGTGGACGGGAGGTTGTGTGTGTGTGGACAGGAAGTTGTGTGTGTGTGGACAGGAAGTTGGCTCTGGGGCATCTGAAGGATGTTCTGTGCTGATGAAACTTGGAGACCTTTATAACTGAATGTGACCATTATGGTATGACTCTGCTTATTGGCTGTGACAGCCCAGTCTAACCCCACCCTTCATTTACATAAGCACTTTGATCTTTTATTAAATACACCCTTAGTCATCACACACAAAAAAAAGGTTACATTGCCCTTGTTTAAAAGGATAACACAACTCACTGTGCAGACATTTAAAGTAAACTCAATTCTTCTAATAATTAAGTCTGCCGTGTTAATTAGATTAGTTTTTATTCCAGTTTTACATGGGAATTGGATGAACCAGACAACGTTATGGCTTGCACATTTAATGTATGTGTACACTTATTAAGATGTTCTAAAGCCTAATCCACAAGGACCTGTGTGTTTGATGGGCAGTTGGGTCCATGACCATATTTCTTTCAGTGGTAGATATGTTCAGTACACCACCATGTTCAGGTAGATATGTTCAGTACACCACCATGTTCAGGTAGATACACCACCATGTTCAGGTAGATATGTTCAGTACACCACCACTGCCACTACAGGGTTGCTCAGATCATGTTACTACAAATATCAGAGCAACGCAATATATATATATATATACAGTACTGTGCAAAAGTCTTAGGCAACTATTGTTTTACTGATTTAACAATGGTATAATGACCATATATAATTACTTCTCAGTCTCCTTAGACACAACCAGAAAAATATAGGACATTTCTATGCAGTGTTGAAAAACAGAAGAGAAATCAGAAAAAAAACCTTTTTTTGGCTACAGTGGCAAGTAGTTATTGTGACCTCCTCTAACACTTGAGCAATAGTAGGAACCAGGCTCTCTTCAAGTCTCTTAAAGCCTGTTATAATATACCAAAAGATTACTTCAGAACACCTCAGGACAATCTCTGCTAAAGACTTCTAGATGTGCTTATTGCCACTTATTGTGTGTGTGTGTGTGTCTGTTTTTTCTTTTGTAATAAAGAGATAAATAATTTATATAATAAATAAATTATATATATAGGCAACCATTAGATTTGTTGTTTTAGTAATGGTATAATGACAATATATATATATACACACACACACACACACAATAAGTGGCAATAAGCACATCTAGAAGTCTTTAGCAGAGATTGTCCTGAGGTGTTCTGATATATATAGTCATTGCATTATACAATTATATACCATATATATAATATAATATATAAACCTTCTACTAAAGCACCTGAAATCCTGTGAAACTGAACCATTTTTCATGCATCATCGCCAAACTCTCACCGTCCAGCAGGGGGCGTAGGGACAGCAAGAGGAAACGCTGAACCCCACTTTTCTTCCATTTTTGAATAAAGATGAGAAATTGAGGGTCTACTGAAGAAGATTAGATTTTGTGTGCTAGGAAATGTAGTTTCACAGAGTCAGAGTCATGAAAGGGGAGTGCTAATTTATTCAGTGCAATTATGGAGTTTTGGCAAAATTGCTTAGTTAATTACTTATTGACCAATCAGGATTGAATGGAGTGCAGGCGAGCAAAGTGTCTGTGATTAAATGGACTGTAAGTTTGGATTGTTGATTCAGTGGGATTTGATCTCCTCGACTCTATGTAGGTCATACGTGGTGTGTGCATGCAAGCTGGAGCTTATTCTTGAGTGAACTCCATACAGGGTGAAGCACGACCAGCCTGGAGTCGGCCTGTACTGTGTGACTTGCCTGAACGAGGCTTTTGTGCTACAACAGTTGGATTTAATCTCACGAGACTTCTTATGTCTTATCAAAAGGAACATCTCATTCCAGTTTTGTTGTATTGGTGGTGTTCATACTGGAGGGGAGCTTCAGACCAATTATGTTACATGGCGTTTCCATTGGAAACGTAGAGCACTTTCTGATGAAAAAACAGCAGTAACAGCAAGATTGTTCACCTTGTCATGCATCTGTAGGTAAGAGCGTGGAGCTTTCAGTCTGCTGTGTGAAGGCTTTGTTTGTCTTTTATCAAGAACTTCAGGTGTCTTTGCTGGATTTTGACAGTGTGTTGCGTCTAAAAGAGCTGAAACAAATCAAAGCAACGTCTTTTGTGGATGTTACAAAACATGTCAAACAATATACATTTGTTTGTCATTTGTCTAATCATACTGAGAAAGTGATATAGTAATTGAGATTTGGGAAGGTGCTGATAGACATAGGAGAGAGGAAGTATACGTTCAGATTATGGTTCCTGCAGTCTAAGTGCTTGCATCAGCTACATCAGATGCACGTTACATGTGAAAATATACTTCATGTCACAATAATCTCATCTTGCAGAACTAAAGAAACACTGCCTTGTAAGGTTTGGTTATCATTTAGGTGACATGGCACACATTACCAGGAGTTGGTGTTAAGTTTCAAACAGTGAAACATTTAAAGATGTCAGATAAAGGCAGGGCATGATAACCGAACATCTACCTTAGAGCAGGAGTTGATGTTCTTGAGGCGACTGTAATGATAATGGCGTCAGTGATTGGGAGGTTTCCAGAGGAACCAAGAGCCAAACCCCAGGTTAAACACAAAGACCTTTGCTGTGGTGTTCTACTCAGTTCAGAGATGGTCAGCAGCACATATCTCTCCCCTCTTCTGTCTGACCTGAAACGACTGAAGTTTAAATGCTTTAGAACAGTTTGTTTACAACAAAAATAAAAATGGCAGTTCTGGACCAATTGTGTATTCACTACCTCGTTTCTATGATAATTGCTCTTCGTGGGCTTTAGATAACAGACTTCACCTTCAGCCTTCAGCTGAATCAGATACTTTGGTCCCCTGCATTGTTTTCTCCACAAGCATTGCATATTGATCATTAATGAAGACCGTCTCTTTCTTCCTTTCTAATGTGTTTGACTCAGAAAATGTAGGAAATGTTCCTCTTTCTGTCTGTCTTTTTGAAAACATTATTCAGAACATGAGGCGTAGGGCCTTGACATCTTATTCCAAAAGTGAACGTCACATTTTATCAGAGCCAGATTTCTAGCAGAGCAGTTCTGTTCCTCCACAACCCTGCAGCGCTGTGCGTGTTGTCGCTTTTCTCCTGAGGAGCGGCGGTAGCCGAGTGCTGGTCCCTGCCGTCCGATTCCTGCCAGGCGCCGTCTGTTCCAGGAATCCATCCAGGCGGTTGCTCCATCCATCCAGTCGGTGGTTCCATCCATCCAGTCGGTGGCTCCATCCATCCAGTTGGTGGTTCCATCCATCCAGTCGGTGGCTCCATCCATCCAGTCGGTGGTTCCATCCATCCAGGCGGTTGCTCCATCCATCCACTCGGTGGTTCCATCCATCCAGGCGGTTGCTCCATCCATCCACTCGGTGGTTCCATCCATCCAGGCGGTTGCTCCATCCATCCACTCGGTGGTTCCATCCAACTACTCGGTGGCTCCATCCATCCAGTCGGTGGCTCCATCCATGGAGGTGGTGGCTCCATCCAACCAGGCAGTGGCTCTGCTTGCCTAAAACACCTCAGCCTGCAACCAGCCTTTATCTGGGAGTGACGCTGCAGAGGGCGGGGCCAACGACTCCCAAACGGAGAAGCTGCTCCCTCAGCCTTTTCGAGCCGCTTGCAGGGCTGTATCGACAGCGGTAATGACCTCTGCTTTCTCACTGAATACTGGGGACAGGAGAGAAAGTTTGAAACTTTTCTTTTAACCCTAATTGAGTGCAAGGAGAATTTGAAATGCATGGGATTTGCATAACTAATTAACGATATGCTGTTCCTCAGCTTTGAAGATGCATTATGTGCAGAGGTGTTGGATAGCTAGATAATTTTAATAGGCTTCCCACTGTATCAGTGGACTCAAAATTCCCCTGTCAGCTGTGAGAGTAACCCATGAGGTGGACATCTTTAAAGTGATTCTCACACTATGGTGGGTATTGACTCTGTCACAGAGGGATTTAGAGCTTTATCATTTGGACGTCTTGCCCCTGACAAGAGGACACTCTCAGGTTTGCCGACCAGTTGGAGCTTCTGGTGCGCCATAACTGTGCTGTAATAACTGCGCTGTAATAACTGTGCTGTAATAAATATGCCATAATAACTGTGCCATAATAATTGTGCCATAATAATTGTGCCATAATAACTGTGCTGTAATAACTGTGCTGTAACACTGCGCTAAAAACCCCACAAAGCATTTCAGAATGGCATACTTACAAATCGATTTGTAAGTTCAGCTTTTTATTTTTCAGCTTTATATATTTTTTTTTGTGGCCTATTTTTGGCCGATCTCCTAATCCTTTCATTTCTGTTTAATAACGGGGAGGCCAGCCAGGTCTGGGCACCATTACAGGCAAGGGCCTGCCGATTTTCAGGTCAGTTCGAGTGATCAGGCCTGACTCTGACTTATTTTTATCTTATTTTCATTGCTTCGAGTGGCAATAGGTCAGCGGTCACTCAACCTGGCCAGGACTCCAAAAATTATGATTCCACCCCTGGCAGGTTGGCATCACCAGCACACTCTATAACAGAGCACTTGACCCTGGAGTCACTCTGTCCTACTGCCTTTTCACTTGGTTATTTCAAACTGCTTTGGCCCAAAGCGAGCGATAAACGACTGCCAGACTACATTTGAGAAATGCATCGCTGACGTCCGTCTGCCTGCAGCTACTCGTGGACTCTCACCACGGAGCACTGTGGGGCTGCGTGGAGGTGCAGAGCTGAAGCAGAACTGTGTTAAACGTAATGGGCGCCAGCAGCAGGTGGAAAAACCCTCCAGGCTCTGCTCGCTCTCTCCCGTCTCCCCTCATCTCTCCCCCCGTCTCTCCCCCAACTCCCCCCTGCCTCTCCCGTGTCTCTCCCCTGTCTCTCCCCTGTCTCTACGGGCAGCGTCTAAGCTGATCCGATGGGTGGAATATGGCTGATACGTTTGGTAATTGCATTTTTCAGCTGCCGCATTACTTTAGGATGCGAGATGGCGGTATGCGGTTGGCCACGCTGTTTTTTTTTCGTCCCCAAGGGGCACTGCGTGTTTCTCACACAATTTGTGCTTCTCTCTCACATTTCCACTTGCGTTGCAAACGTCTCGGGAGACACGGATCTGCAAACGGGAGACAAAAGCTCGTGCAAGGATGAGGAACGTCATTACAAAATGTCTGCCACAGACAGACCTATTAAAAATCTGACTTGCATATTTTATAAATTGCATGTTTTATGTTTATTCTTTTTTTCACTGCTAACCTGGGAGCAGCTTTTCTTGAATATGTGTAAAATTGCAGAACTGGGCTGTATAAGGTTCCATCGAGTACATATCGACGTGTGCAGAAGACTGCCTGACATTCTGCTGTTTCTTCACACAGGTTAGAATTCATTGGTCTCTCTGTGACTGCAAGCTATACAGACCCTGAGGAAGTAACGCAAGACCACCTTATTACATTCCTTCCATCTTGCTTCACAGTTGGGATGAGGCACGGATGTTTGGTGGTTTGTATGCACCAACTCCACAAAACAGAACTCCACAAAACAAAACGTTCAACTTTTTGCCTCATCCATGGAACATTCGTCACTCCGGCAGCGACGTGGAACTTCTCGGTTGCCTCTAGCAACCTGAATGAGGTGAAGATTTAGTAGAGTGTGGAACCCCCTCCGTATTCTGTTCTTCTCAGGGTGCTTCTCTCAAGCACAGATATAATCAGGAACGTCTGCAGATCCGTGGTGCTCACCGTAAAGATCCCTGCTTGGGGGTTTGAAGGCAAGCACATGCGCTTATCTTTGAAGGACACCTGCTTCTAGGCATTTACATTTATATTTACTGTGTTTGTCAGAGAGTCTTACCCAGAGCGAATTAGAGGAATGCCCTGCTGTGTCCTTGGAAAACTAATCCTTATGCCTGTACAAATAGGCTAGAGTTTAAGGACAGCATCATACCAAAGTCCTGGCAGAGGCAGAAATACATGAGCACACAGAGATTCTGGTACTGCGGCCTGTGCAGGAAGTTAGCGTAACATCAGTGTGTCAGACACAGGCATGCAGCTCTTTTCTGCACTTATATGTTTTGCTGTAGTGTTCACACATCTCTCTACCAGAGTCAAACCCCATTTAGAGTTTACCATAGGGGAAAACAATCAGAGTAGTCTAATTTGGTTCCAATTGTCCATACGGTTTTTAGCCTAATGTTACTGCGCTGAAGTCTCTGTGGGTGCATTGCCGCATTTGGTCAAATAAACTGATTTATACGTTTGCAGTGCAGATGGTCGGTTGAAACAAGACAGGAGCACAACTGCAAACTCCATCAGTGTTTACACTGAACCAGCATTCTCCTCCCCTTCTTAGACCAGAGCAGTTCTTGTGGGTATGAACGAATAAATAGCAACCTGTTCTTGACAGAAACCCCCAAGAGGGCGCAGTGCACAATTATGGCTCTCCTCCTCTCGTTAAATGAACATCTAATGAGAACCACATGTGTCTAAAGCTGATTCCCCTGGTTAGGTCCATGGGCACAGGTGTAAAAGGAACTGAAATGCCAAATTCATGAACACAAATGTGTTCAAATTTAAAATGAATTCATCTTGAATTAATCTGGTTTTGGAGCTTATTGGTTTTCTGGCTGGTTTATGCCATCTAATGTCTAATATCCATGAGAAAATCAAATCAGTCAGATGCTTATCTTAACGCTGGTGTGAGACAAAGCCGAATCATAAATTCTGTCTAAAACACAGGCACAAAAAACACAATACAGCTGGAAACGGTTAATGCAAAATTCTATTGTATTAGCTGCATTTTCTGAGATCTGAATGTGCATTTAGACAGATGGAGCTCAGAAAAGTCTGTTAAGGTTCCTTAACTGTGGTAATTTCCTACTAAAACAGAATTTGGATTTGAGGAAAATTCAGTTCTAGGGAGGGAGGGGTCATCATCGTGGCAACATGTGTCCAGAGACCGCATGCGCTCGGACTCTGACGGGCCTGAACCGTTAGGACAACCGACTGCTGCTCGCCTCCAGGGCCTCTGAGCAGCTTCACGATGCCCAGGATCAGAGCGGCGAGGGCAGCCAGGTCTCCCTCGCTCTGCCCTTGTACCACAGCCATTGCTGAACAAAAATCCACAACAGCCATTTCCCCTCTGTTATCAGTCACTTTCACCTCCCTCACTGCTCACCTCCATCCTCTCAGCGGTTCTCGCACTGTTGTCCTTGGAGCTACAGACACTGAGGATGTGCTTCTAGTTACACTTAGTGCTGGAAAAACTGCCTTAAAAATGGCATGGATTTTATTGTGACATAAAAACCACAAGTGCTTATATTTACATTTGCTTCATAGATGGAATAGTTTGGTGAACATCTGCTGGTCCTTGTTCTGAGTTCCACTGAGGCCATGAAGTTTTCAGATGTCCTGGTCACCTTTTGGCTGTTACACCTTCCGCAGACAGGCCTCTCCCATGTTCAGACCAGAGCTTCGGTCTCAGTACACCCAGGATATGTTTAGGTTACATTTTTATAACCTTCCATACTCCTGAATATTGCAATAACTAAAACTTAACAGATCTGAGGTCATCTTGAAAGGTCTGATGGGATCTGTTTGGAGGTTTAGCGAGTCATCAATGTTTATTTTTATTTACCAACTTCTTTTCACACAAGCTGCTTTGGGACATGTTTGATTATCTAATAAATAAGGAATTGCTTGTTATAAATCAAGTAAGCTAGCTATCTGGAACATGGCCTTTAGATATATCACTTCTGGGAGACGCAGAGGCCAATCTCAGTGAGTCACTTTCCGTTAACGGAGAGGAGGGGAATTATTGCTAATATCCTCCAAGATACAGCACTAAATAATTGACATTCATCACTCGCACAGAGCTCTGGCGGGAGTATTAGGTGATCTTTACTTCTAAACATCACACGTGGACAGACTCTGATAAATGAGATGAGCGTGGAAAAATGTATGGAGTATCCCCCGAGATGAAGACTCTTTTTACGCTGCGATGCAGAATGACTGTTCGAGTAAATAACCAGACATATGGGCTCCCTCTGCTACCAGCTACTGTAGAAGCTTGACTGCCAGTTTTATGCCAATCTGTAATTAGTTTAGCTTGTCCCTGCGTAATTATTAATGTAGCAAAAAATTTTCGTTTATTTCTAAATTGATGCTAAACACATCACATTAAATCTGCCCTACAATGTGTCATTTTGAAAGTATGAAATAATCTACATGTTTTACCTGACTCATTCAGAAAAGAAACACTTATTCTCGAGATCTGTGTACATCTCAACACCTACCATCAACAAACCATTTTGCATTGCTGAAAGTTTGATGACTTGGCTTTATGTACAGGGTAAAGCCTGACAAAGTATTGGTCTGAAATTCTTCTTTGGTTATATATCTACAGATGGACATGCTAAACACCAGGATAATTATTCAAAGAAAGTAATCAGTTACACATTAGTAACAACATATCAAACTGTAAATCGATTACTTTGTTCATAATTTCTAGAAAATGTGACTATCATTAATTTACTGCTAATTTGTCCTCTGAAAGCCATAAACATGTACGGACTTAAAAAATATTAAGATGTCAACTAGTCTTTTCCGTGTTAGCCGGTCACAGTAAACATCCGGTAAATGGCATGTTAGTTTACCCACTGTTTTAATGGCCTGCTGTCTAATTAGATGCTTTGACAGATTGCTGGCTGAGTTTGGGAAGTTGTTTCAGTGCAGATATTCACCTCACACTTCACTCCTCATCTACACATTTCTCACATTCTCTTGGACTTGGTCACATGCACAAGTCAGTAACTGTGATGCATTGTGATGCTGATAAGATTCTCAGCACTAAATGTATTGGGTAGGTTGTGCTGTACATGGTTTTAAATATTGGGAAACAATGTTTGAGATTGTGCCTAGATTGGAAACCAAGGAACTTATCCTCTAATCTAGGTTGGAAACCAGGGGACTTATCCCCTAATCTAGCTGCTTAAATAGAAAACCCACCTGAGTATGCTACTGCTTTAACACTAGGATCAGAGTAAATGAGACTAGCCTTAGATCTAGAGAGGGTGTGTGTGTGTGTCCTCTGGCTCTGATTAGCATTCTGAGCCACAATGGAGATGTAGCCCATGAGGGAAGGAGGTCAGTGAGCAGTCCTACACCACAGCCATTCTCACACTCTTTCCAGCCTGCAGATAACTGGGCGGGGCTATGGACGTGGCCATGGGTGGGGCTTTCCTGATTGTTTCAGGGCTCTAGCTGCATCCAGGCTGAGCGTCATGATACGTATTCAAAGAGCATCAAGTACCAGAATAGAAATTTTATAGCTGAAGACTAGACATGGAAGAATGTATATTCCAGCCCACAGATCTGCGTACACCCATACTCTGGGTGTTACACTGGCACACCTTTCTGCCTAATTGTAATGCCCCACCAGCAGGTGCTGCTCATGCGATTCTGTCAGTATGATCATAATTGCCACCATTCAAAGGAGACCGAACAAAGAGAGCAGCAAGGAAATAAGCACCACATGGCAGCGGTGTGTGGGAGCGCAGCCAAACGCCGCCCACATCGGCCGCTCATTGCCTGTCCTCCTCATGTCATTATCATGTGCTACACGTACTTTCCTTGTACCTGTACATGCACAATGACAATAAAGTTGAATCTAATCTAATATAATCTAATCTCAAACATTCTCAAACATTC
>JAOYMR010000018.1:10452808-10465502 GCA_025802075.1 Tenebrosternarchus preto | reverse complement strand
CCCCCCCCCCCCCCCCCCCCCCCCCCCCCCCCCCCCCCGCCCCCCCCCCCCCCCCCCCCCCCCCCCCCGCCCCCCCCGCCCGGGGGCGGCGCCGCCCCCCCCCCGGCGGGGCCGAAGAGGCGTAAATGTGGGCGTGATGTACCGTGGGCAGGAGAACCTGGAACAGGAGAACCTCAGTTGCTCATTTATCTTCTCCCTGGCCAGTCTGGAAGGGTTGGGGAGTGACACTAAATAGCCAGTGAGAGGCAGTAGTGAGAGAGAAGGACTGAAAGAAAGCAGGAAGGTTGCAGTACTGATGTTGTCACCTGTCCCAGCTATAGGACTGTACCCAGAGAACACTGACGCCTCCACCCTGAAGGGCCTCCTCCGAAATGCTCACCTGCTGGTAGGCCATAAATAAATAAATAAATAACAATTCTGATCGAACCGGTTTTACCAAACAAACTAGTATCAGGTCTTGAACTGAGTTCCTCTGTGCCCCAAAAGATCAGAGCAGCCGTTTTATGAAAACATTACATTTTCAGCAGTGTTATTTAACTATTAATGTACTCAGTTTTTGTTACTAAACAGATTGTGAAGCCTGTCACTATTTTTTTTGTTCTTTTAACGTGTATTTCTGTCTTCACTTTCCTTTATCCCCAAATATTTCATCTTTACCTTTTCTAAATCATTTGCTCATTAACATTTAAAGATAAAATTCACAACCTGTATGTACAATGTTTCTTTAAGATTACTACCTATATAAAGTTATCTGTATTCGTCAATACGTAGTACGTTTTCTTCTATCTTTAGAAGATTTCTGTGTCAACGTTTTCTCTTAAACGTAACAGTTAAAGTGTTATTATTTTGTACAGAGCTATCACCCTAGATTTCCAACTTCTTTTTATTTTTACTGGAAGTTGCTGTTTGCTAAATTTCCTCTGGTTTGTGCTGCCATCTTTGTTTCAGTCACCTCAGCTGGATCCTCATTCACGTCTCCTTCTTTTGTATGTGTTTGATCTCTTTCTGGTGAGGTGAATTTAACTGCTGTAGAGGCATGACTCAGATAATTGACATTTTTAATGAGAAATGTTCACCTCGGTGTTCTCAAAGCTTAAAAGAGGTATTCAACGTCTCCTTCAGAGAAGTATTCCTGGAATTCTTTACTTCATGCTTTCATTTCCCAGATTGACCAGGTAAACAAGCACACCTGTAGTGATGCCATGGTATGTAGGACTCGTCTGTTATCACTACCATTATTAACTGGTTCCTCATGATTACTGACGTCTAAATCATTTTAATCTAGTTTTAATTACAATTATAATATAATAATTACTTATAATTTAATAACTTTACTTTGTTCTTTTGTTAAAGCGTTGAGCAGAATGTATTATCAATTTGAATGTAAAAGATCTATATCCTGAAGTACTGAAGTCCTGACTCACAGGATATGTTCCTCTGTGTTCTGAAAGCCTTCTACGTCAGCCTCACTCATGTTAAACTGAGATGACAACTGCTGGACCTCGCTCTGCGTTAATCGGTGGTTGTGTATAGTCACCCTGTGAGGAAATTTCCAATTGTAGTTATGAGAGCTGTTCGATTTATGAACGTCCAGAGTCTGAGGTCCTTGTGAGTGATTCAGTACATGCTGAACATGTTCTCAGTACCTGTATTCAAGTTTGCCGTAGAGCTTCTTCTGTTTATACACCAACTTGGTGTTGCTTCTAAATGAGCTTCAGTTCTTTACTGAAACTGGTAGCACATCTGTGCCCTCAGGCAAGAGTAGTGAGCTCACGGGAACCTGCTGTTTATAGCCGGACACAGGTTGAAGTTATTCATCCATTTTATGATTCACAAAAATATTTTGCGGTGTTAAGGCCATGTTTAACATCATTATCAACACATTTAACAAGTTAAGGTTATTATAGTCGTAGGTGATAATTTGAAGAGAACCTGCTAAACGGTAGAGTGTGGAACAGAAAAGTCTGTAGTTTGGGGCAGCTTCTGATTTATGTGAAGTGTGTGAGTGAGAGGTTGTTGATCAGTCTATGGAATAAGCCCCACCCACCTCCCACCTCCACAGTTCTGCTGAGTTCTCATTTTACTCCCCTGAACATCACCTTCACCATCAGAGGAGTTCTCATTTACCGTTTGATGTTCTCTAGGTCTGATGTTTGCTTCATGAGCTGCACCCATCCAAGGCTCTGCATCATCACCATCATCACCACCATCGCAATCACCATCACCAACACCAACAAGCAAAATCTGAATTATGAACAGCCAACACTTTCTTTGACGCTTTGTATATAGAACAATTCGTGTATTAAGTATTTCAGAGGACTGATGTTTTTCATATTCAACAGAATTCAGTGGCATCTTTTTACCTGTGGAGAATTACGTTCACTATGTCAATTTAACGTAAAAGATGATCCAAATTCGAACGTAAGTCATTATAGAGCAGAGAATGATAAAGTTTTATTTTATGGTAGGCATCTAGGTAGGTTGGCTCAGATTAGATTTCTTGAAAGCAACATCGTAATTAACGTTAATCTTTCTTAGCTACTATTTTTACCATTGTACATTTCTATCAAGTCAGTATGTATGCATATACATACTGGACATGTATATAAATATTTGCATTTAAATGCAAAACGCTCTTGTATAACGTTGCTTTTTAATGCATGCTGTCTGTTTATCTCCTCACTCTACTCACCCCCTCACCCACCAGCTCATGTTCACATGCACTCAGCCCTGTTCAGAAAATTGATCCCCTCCCCCGACACACAGTTTACTATTAGACAAGTGAGTGATCTACTAAAGGAGCTATTTATCCTCAAGTGCCAATCGGAGAAGCATCAGACGTGGTCACCGTGGTAATAATCAGAACCTTCTGTCTGGTCTTCGGATCTGACGCTCACAAAGCACCGCTGAATCTCCGCCGGCCCATGCAAGCTCAGTTAACGGCCCTCGGGTCAAAACGATCCTGAGCCATTAGCGAGATCAGGCCGAGTTTCATCAGGCTCCGCGTCGTCCCTGCCGTCATCTCCATCTATCCTTTCTTTTTGCCGAAACTTGTTCGGTTCTGGACAGACCCAATCAGTGCTTCTGCGGTGCCTTCTCCACCCTCTCTGTCAGAACAGGCCAATTACTCCTGTCGCTGGCAGTAATAGGCCTCTGTTCCTGGGTAGACCTGGCAGAGGATATTACTAAAGCATCTGTACTGTTCAGCTGCCCTTAACCAGCGCACGGCCCATTATACTCCACCTGTCATCTGCATCTCCCATCTCACGAGAACCCAGCTGCCTACCGCCTCACTACCCTTGGAAAATGACTCAGGAGTTTTTATGCGGTGTTACACTTGCATGAGCATTTGGCTTTGAACAGACCCTTGCATTGACAAGCCTGGCAGAACGACATCCCCTGTTTGGGCGATACGCTAATAACCCCTCCGTTGCTGGTGGTAGAGAAAAATCTTTGGAATTCCAGCCTGGTCTCGACTTCCTGGTGCCACGTTGATTTTATGACTTTATGAACCAAATAGCGAAGATTGCGTGCAAATGTAGACAGGTGTAGAGACGCTGTTGGAATGTAAACACTTCAACAGATTTGAACCAGTTAGCATTCGTGCCAGTTAACATTCCACCAGAGCCGTGGCAGAACGCTTCAGTGTCAACAGGTTTCAGGAGGACAAAGCTTCCTCATCAAATCCCACGGCATTGCACCCTGCACTAGTGCATGTGTGAGATAGTGAGATAGCGCGTGCGTGTGTACGAGTGTGTTGTCGGTGAGTGGAGACCTGTGGCGGTACACGGGGGACACCGGCGCTATCTAAGATAGAGCGACGCAGAGAAGAAAGGAGAGATGAATGGAGAAGCGAACGGGGAGACGAAGAGAGAGGAACGGAGAACAGAGAGAGCGACGGAGAGAGGAGGCTCCTCTAGTCAGAAGACTTCTTATCTGAAGCCAGGTTCCTGCTTGTTAACTCTCTCTCTCTCTCTCTCTCTCGCTCTCTCTCGCTCTCTCTCTCTCTCTCTCTCTCTCGCTCTCTCTTTCTCTCTCTCTCGCTCTCTCTCTCTCTCTGTGCGTGAGCTTGCCTCATTCATGCCGGCTTTATCTGCTGCAAACTTCAAGATTCCTGACTGTTCCCAGGCCTGCATGCCATCAGAATAGGAGCCCGGTTGAATGAGGAGCTGCTGCGAGAAGCACTGTGCCAAGTCATGAATGAAATTACATATGCTCACCGTTTTGCAGATCTACAGTACACACCCAGACCTGCAGGGGAACATTGCTCAACCTGTTTATTCAGTGCTGTGCTCATTACTCGTGCTCTCTAGTGCTTCTCATTAGCTTTCAGAAAACCTAAGAAGAGCCGCACTGTATTGTTTGAAGTGCTCCTTCTTGTGAGTCTGTCGTTTATCTCTTGAGTAGGTGCGTTTTCTCTCTTTGTCGCTTGGGCGATCGGTCCGCCTATTGCCATGGTGATGTGGAGTAATGGCAGTGAGGAAGAGGAGTGAGTGGTGGGTTTTTATGTTCTCTGACATCACGCAGAGTTTCACTCCGGTAGGCTCCAGGGCTGCCGATCTCCCCTCTACCTCTGTTGTGCAGAGACGCTACTCACATGCACGCTGCTTTTTCTCTCTGGTATACATGTTTTGTTTTTTTGTTTTTTTTTGGGGGGGTGGAGGGAGGGGGGGGGTGCCTCTGTTTTCATGTGTGTGTTGTTTTTAGGTGCTGTTGAGTTTATTCAACCCAGTAAGAGATAAAAAAAAAATGAGGGTCCAGTTCCACTACAATAAAGCAACATGACGTCTCTGTAACATGGTAATAAAATCATCCTACAGCACTAACACAGCATCACTGCTGCACTGTGACACAGCAAGACTGTAGCACTGCATCACCGTAACATAGCAACACTAACACAGCATTGTTAGTGCAACGCCTTAACACCATATCGGTAAAACTGTAACACAGCCATGCAGTAACACTAATGCAGGATCACTATTAGAATATAATGCAGTAAAACTAATCCTATAACACAGCAACATTTTAACACAGTGCTGTAGCACAATAAGCCAGTAACAATGAAACACTATGACACTACAGTACTGTAATACTGCAACAGACCAGCACTCAAACACTGCAACACAACAAGCACTGCAACACTGAAACAGGCCAGCACTGTAACTCTGCAATACACCAACACTGCAACACACCAGCACTGTAACACTGCAACAGACCAACACTGCTGGATGCCCTCAGCCCAGCAGCCGCACAATAGTTACAAGACACACACACACACACTTATCTGTTGTGATATTACAGCACCGCATGCTTATATAGTAACACATTATACATAACTGTATAATTTACACAGTGTGAGGTTCACAGTGTTATTTTACTTGATGCTAGGGAGTTTTTTTGCTCAGACAAGCGTCTGTCCACAGTCAAAGTTTGAGGAAGAGATATATGCACCTTTCCAAGGAGTTGTAGCCATGCAAATCACGCTTGATAGCTTTTTATTGGATGCAAAGTGAAATCAAACAAAAAAATGTTGTGATCTTCTCTTCAAACAGCTGATGCTGCCCTCAGAGATGTTCTGGAGTAATTGAGGGTGTCATATACTTGTACACACCTTCAACTCCATATAAGGAAACCTGTGCATTTTTACACAGTGTATCTGAGGCCGTTCAGACCCTAAAGCAGTACTTCCTAAATACTCATTCAGTCTGAATGTAGCCGCAGCATGAATCATTATTCACATATTATATTCAGAACATTGTCTGTGTTGGTTATAGAAAGATACTGACAAGACAGCTAAAGAAATGTTCAGTAAAATGACTGAGAAGAACGAACGAACCAGTGTGAATTGGGGAGAACATTCTAGAACTTTCCCAGCTGTCACACTGCCACATAGCTGGGAATATTATAACATTCTAGCACATTCCCAGCTATCACACTGCCACCCCAGACCGGCGTCTCAGTTTGTTGCTCGTTGTTTTGTTTGGGCATTTGTCTTTTTAAAAGTGAGAAAGTGGCAGATTGCCTGGGACTGTTCTTCATCAGCCAATCAAACAACGGAAGCAACGTTGCTCTTCCTGTGGGTTTGGCCGCTGGAAGCCACAGAGTGGTATAGTGCTGGGAAACATCATTGACCCTACACATGCCCGTGACCCCTGTGCCCCCCCCCCCTCGCTCTCACACACAGATACACACACCGCAAACACACGCTGATGTCTGACATTTCAGGAAGCCATGTTGGCAGACAAAGTATTTTTCTCACAGTTCCCAGATATAAGCCTTACACATAATAGACCAGTGTTGTTCCTTCACCCAGATGTTTGAAGGGAAAAGCAGACTAGATTCCAGTTTAGTGCGGATGAGTCGATATTCAATTAACCCAGCCAGCGGGTCATGGTGACTGTATATCAATACGGTGTTTTTAAGAGCGCATGTGGAACTCTCTTAATTACAGTCTCCTTGTAGTGAGTGAGCTAGTGAATGAGTGAGCTAGTGAACAAACAAACAACAGTAATTTGGAAAGCTGAGTACTAGCAGACACTGACAGGAAGGTGGCCGCAAAGTTTTTTTCCAAATTATGTTTGGGGATAAATTGCCGTATTATAATCATAATGAGAAGCAAAGCATTTTTGCTGTTTTGAATGAATCGTACTGCTATGCAGAGATCCAGCTCACACATTTGATCACAGTCAAATTGTTATAAACATGCGCAGAACATCATGGTGAGCATCATGAAGATACCATCCCTGATAAGGATGTCATAGGCAGAGGTGACGTAGGCAGAAGTGACGTAGGCGGAGGTGACGTAGGTGGCGGGAAACGGATGTGACGGGGCCAGAGTCCTGGCAGAGACCGTGCTGCAGAAGCCTCCAGCCACATGACCTTTGTCTGGAGCAGACGCTGAGCACCATTGTTCCCGCTCAAGTCTATTGTTCCCAGTCCGGTCGATGGTGAAGGATTCACACACTGCTAAAGATCTTCACTCAGCAAAGAATACATCTCACGGGCCCAAATGCAGTCTCAGGCCATGCTAGTCCTCCTCTCTCTCTCTCTCTCTCTATCTCTCTTTCTCTCTCTTTCTCTCTCCCTCTGCCCTCAACACTCCTTTGTCTTTCCTTCTCTTTTCTTTCTCCTTCACTATTTCTGTATCATCCATCTCTACACCAGTGTGTGCACAGTGACCCAGGCCTTCCTTCCTACAGGATGGAATATAAAGCACTTTGTACACTGACCTTTCCCCAAAGACCTGTGTGTTCTCTAAATGTTTAATTCTCTGTAAGGAACAATAGAATTGAAACCATCTGGTCCAGTAAGATGTAGTTAGATTGATATCGGTTTTAATGCAATTTGTTTAAAAAGTACAGCATTGGCTTCTGCACTAACTACGGTAAACAAGGATATCACTTTCCTTTCTTCCTTTCTTTCTGGTTTAAGGGTTACCGTAGGAATTACAAACAGATAATCTCCTGGAATTTGCACCTGTTCAGGTATGCCCCTCCCCCCCCCTCCTCTGCTCCACCCTTTGGTGCGCTATAGCATACGTGAGATATCCAGTGAGTTTTGGTATGGTACCCAGAGCAGAAACACTGCAGAAGAAAGGGGAACCTTATAGCGGTTGCTTTTGGTTTAAAACTGTGACAGAAGTGTTGTTAAATGCTGTCGTCGTGCTGGTCTGGTGATCTCACAGAAGCACCTTTGACCTGTCAGCTGAGATCCAGGCTTGACATGTTTGGTGCACTAATGTCAACCAGCAGTTGAAAAAGTGTAATGTGAGCTCTGTGAACCAACGTTAATGCATCTACTCCTGGCATGTTTGGCTGTTAAATGATAAACAACTTAATTAATGTAGAATTAAGACATTAAGGCTTTGTTTATTCCTGTTGTTCTTGCCACTGTTATTATTCTATTTAGTGTTAAAGAAAACGCTCAGTTGTTAAGAATATGTACTACGGAGCTTTGAAAAAAGTTTAAAACGTTTTTAAAATGGCATGTTGTTTGTACTTCAGATATTTGTTTATGTGCTTGTTTTTAAAGTCACAGACACGGACTAAAATTTGCCAAAAATGCCATACTCAACTCTGTCATGTTCTTTGTGTTGGTGGAAAGACAGGAGAGAACATTGCTGTCTTCGTTTAAGCCTGTGAAAGAAATTGTTTATTTTTGGTGAACATTTTGTAACACTGAAAAGATGTGGGTTTTTGGATTTAAGAACAGTATCTGAATGTTCTTCATGGAATTTAAATGTGATGATAAACGTGATCAATAGCGGAACATCACACAAAGTTTGAGGTCAGAAGATTTTTTGGTTTTCACGTACACACACGCGCTAACCCATATGGACGTGACATGGATTTGACATCAGACCGTAACGTCCACGTTAAGAGGGGTAAGACTGGGTGGGGTAAGAGTGCTTTGGGTGTGAGTGGGTGGGGCTAGAGTGTTTGAGGTGAGAGTGCTCTGGGTAAGAGTGAAATTCCAAGCAGGCGATTGCTAGTGTCCGTGTCCTTTTGAGATAGAAATGTGTCTCGCCTTCTCTTCCTCCATTCACAAGGGAGACACAGTACCTGTTTGCTGCAATTTCTGAGACTCGGAGAATGTAACAAGTGCCGGTATATAAACAACTCCTGATGGTCCATGCTCAATCGTCTGCATATGCGGCGGGGGAAATTTCTGCATGCTCTCATGGTTTGAAAAGAAAACAGAAATCATTGCTTCACTAAACAGCTAGTGTGAGCAGAGCCGTTTTCTCCGCACACACGCAAACACGCAAACACGACTGCGTTCTGTCACCGGCAGATAAGTGGGAAAAGCCTGCCGAGGTCTAGTGACCGTGGGCAGCTGTGGGGATGGCCTCAACTTCCCGTCTGTAGAGGGCAGTGCTAATGGGAAGCTGTTATGTCCACTGCAGAAGGAACGTTCTTTCTCTGTCTCTTTCTCTCAGTTTCTCTCGCTCCTTCACTCTTTCCTCTTTTCCTCTTCCTTGCTCTTTTTCTGGTTCTCTTTTGCCCCTCCTCCCTCTGTCTGGCTGCTCTCTCTCTCTCTCTCTCTCTCTCTCTCTCTCTCTCTCTCTCTCTCTCTCAGCCCTCCCCTCCCCCCTCCTTTTTCTCTCCCTGACCCACCCCCATTCCTAACCTCCAGAGTGGGGGAGACTTTGTCGGGGACAAAAGAATGAATATGTAATGAAGAACGAGTGACGGGTGTGTGCATGATGCCTGTGAACATGAGAAAGAGATCAGCTTGAACGCAGTTTAGCTCAGCTAAGCTCTTAGGCTAGAGGAGGAGTGGCAGGGTGAAAGCCAGCCTCTTTCTCATACAGCAGTGCGGAGCACATTATTCAGTCCCGACAAACTGCATCAGGACTCTGTGATCTAGAAGGCAGAGGCTGTAGTTCGAGGAGTTTTTAGGAACACTGTACTTTAGTTCCCTCCCCCTCCCTTAGCCCCCCACCCCCACCCCCACCCCCCCTCGAGTTCTGGAGCACATGGTATGTTCCGTTTAAAGGCGCGTGTGTCATTGCTGAGTGCACTAGGTACCCTCCAGGAGCAGGCGTTCAGGAGACACTCTCACGCTCGCTTTATCACAGCTCCCTCTCTCATTCTTTAACACACACGCGACACACAGCACACGCACGCACACACTCTCTCTCACACACGCACGCACACACACACACACACAAGCACTCACTCGCACGCGTACACACACAGTCAGACAACAGGTAGCGGTCGGCTCTCGTAAGCTTCGGAGGGTGCGGGGAGGGGACGGGAAGCTCTCTGCTGGGATCGTTTGTCTCCGCGGGCTGTGGGGCGGAGGGTGGTGTATGCGCGCTCCAACCGACGGGGGTGGCGGAGGCAGAGAGGCACGGAGGGCTCCAGCAGCGTCTTACCCACGGCGCATCTGACACCATGCTCCTCTGTGTGGACTGGCTCCACAGGGCAAGATCCTGAAGATGATGGAAGACAACAAACAGCTGGCCCAGCGCATCGATGGGGCCATCCAGTCGGCGAGCCAGGAGGTGACCAACCTGCGCTCCGAGCTGACGGCCACCAGCCGGCGTCTGGCTGAGCTGGGGGCCTGCTCTCCCCCCAGCCTGGAGAACGACCAGAACTGCCTGCACGGTAAGAACACGTCGCCCGAGTATAACTTCCTTGCCATCGCGCCGCGCAAAGTTTGTCTGCTCTAGACTCGAGCTTAAGTGTCGGTACCGTTTCTCTGGAAACAGTTTTTGAAGTGTGGAATAATGCATGGCTGACGGAGAAAGAGAGAGGGAAAAAGAGAGAGAGAGAGAGTGAGTGATAGAGAGAGAGAGAGTGAAAGAGAGAGAGCAAGCTTTTGTTTAGGGGAACAGAGAAGAGAGGGGTGGAGGGAGAGCACTGGTTCTCCGCCTTGTCCCGTTTCCTGGGAAGCGGGATAACTATTGTATGCAGCAATGCCTTCGAGAGAGAGAGAGAGGAAGGGAGGGAGAGAGAAAGAAGGAGAGGGAGAGAGAGAGAGAGAGAGAGAGAGAGAGAGAGAGAGAGAGAGAGAGAGAAAGAAAGGGCAAGCTGAGCTGGCTTGTTGAGAGCTGTCGTCACACTAGCAGCGCGTGAAGCTCTCCAGGGTCTGAAACACGTGGTTGAACTCTGAACATTCCTGCTACTCCTTTGCCATTGACTCTGCTTTCCTTCTGAAGTCATGACACCGAGAACCTGATTATTTGATGAGGGTTCCTAACTTTCTGAATGTGGTAAATTTATAGTTCCAACATGTCAGTGTGGTTGCATGGGAAATTGATCTGTGCAGTCTTTTTTTTTTTCTCATCGGTGTAAACAGTGCATGCCTTTAATTCCTCAACTCTGAATCCTGTCCAAAAGGAAGCAAGCACAGGTGGATGCGGGTGGAGACGGGTGGAAAACGTCCTTTGCCTCAGGCTCTTAGCTGAATGGGTTCTGTGCTTGGCCTGGTGTTCAGGCTAGCTGCATCCTCAAAGGGCAGGATGGTCATATTGCCATGGCAGCGGGTCAGAGTGTGGTACAGGCCAACGATGTATTGGACAGTTCCGAGGGGTGTGTCCCCCTCAAGGACGCTCGGGGACTGACAAACTACTCAGGGTGAGTTCAGCGTGAGGGTTAGATGTTCTCTTTGGTCAGAGGGGCAGGGTTCTTCTCTAAACAGGAGATTGTGAAGTCTGGCCTGTTGTTGCTCTTGTGGCTCCGCCCCCAGCCCATCCAGCTTGGGATCGTTCCCCAGTTGAGTTTCGGGCTGCGGGGACACTGCTCTACTGAACTATGTTAGTGTCCCTCCATGAAAGCCCAGCAATATTCACAGATTACAATGACTCCAGCTACTCCATCTAGTCCAGTGGATTTAGAAATGCAGAATTTGCCCACCCATCCGACTCACTGGAGTACCTGAAATTCCCACATCTGTACTTAAGTGACTACTTGGACTAAACATAATACAATAAAACATGGAGCTTTTTTTAGCTGGGGAGCCCGAGGAGGAATGTGTCCTCTTGAGTCTTGGTCCTCCCAAGGTTTTCCTGCCACTGTCACTAATGCTTTCCTCATTGGGGATCTGGATCCATACATTTGTAAAGCTGCTTTGGGACAACATGTGTTGTAAAACATGCTATAAAAAATACATTTGACTAGACTTGGGATAATTCTGAGTTCAGCCTTGCAGCTGAAGACACATCAGATCCCACCAGCGTCCATACGTTCCACAAACTCATCCATATGTTTCACAAACTTGTGTGTTTAGCACAGAGCGGTTACCAGGGTGATGAAGTTACCAGGGAGATGAAGTTGCCAGTGTGGAGGAGTCATCAGGGTGATGGAGTTACGAGGGTGGTGAAGTTACCAGGGCAGTAAAGTCACCAGGGGGGTGGAGTTTGTGGCCTCCTCCCCGGTTTAGCTGTGTTACTCACATTAGGGCAGGAGGGGTACAAAAAAAAACCTCCGTTTATTTGAATTTATCTCTTAAACCAGAGAGAGATAGAGAGAACACAAGAGAAAGACAGAAAGAAAGAGAGAGAGGGGGGGGGGGGGTGGAGTTAGATGAGTGTTATGAAATGGAGTGTCAAATCACCAGCTCTAATTACCAACATGGAGCCCACCTCAGAACTCCTGTAACAAACAACACGATGTGATGAATTTTACGTGGAAAACACGCGTATCACTAAAACTGCACATAATCGGAGGGGGTTTCTCTCAGGGTCATGATGTTTAAACTCTAACCAGCTCACGGCGTTATTGCTGTCTATTCTCTCAATGTCAAGTTGAAACTCAATGTAACTTCTAAGCAACGAGAATGTGGATTGTCTTCTGAAAGGTGTTCGTTTTCCTAGGAATATCATACCGCGTATTTTTTCCTTGCTGAAAACGCCGGCGTCGTTTCTCTTTGTTAGTCCTCAGTAAACTGAAATAGTTGAGCTGTAAAAGCTCTCAAAACCTGGATCCTTTGTATGATCTCACATTCCTGTCTGTGCCCAGGGGCTTCCCTGAACGATGAACAGCTATTGCGGTGCTGTGTTTATATGTGTGTGTGTGTGTGTGTGTGTGTGTGTGTGTGTGAGTGTGTGCGTGTGTTTGGTAAGGGTGTGGTCTGTGTGTGTGGGGGGGAGTGTGTGTGTGTGTGTGTGTGTGTGTGTGTGAGAGTGTGTATATGTGTGTGTGGGGGGGGGCAGTGTATGTGGGTGTTTGGTAAGGGTGTGGTCTGT
>JAOYMR010000018.1:10430586-10450586 GCA_025802075.1 Tenebrosternarchus preto | reverse complement strand
CCATTTATGGCTCTTGCTTTTTGGAATTCAAGGATGAGGGTTTCTTTTGCGTGGTTTTTACTCTTGAGTGGCTTTGATCTGGTTGAGCACATACTTCCGTTCACTCAGCTAATGCACGCGAGATGCACGCATGCATTCCAGGAGACACAAGGCAGCCCTGGTTTTTCTCTTCATTTGGGTTATTTGCTTCCCTCCTCCATACACTCTCTATGTGGCTCCGCCCCTTCCAGCCCCTCCAGCCCCACCCCCTCTCAACCACGCCCTGTCTGTGGTCACTGGAGCATGGGGGAGCTGGGTCCACACAATAGCCCTGGGCTGGGCCTCGCCACAGAAGACAGGCTAATAACTCTGAAAAACGCACACACTCACACACACACTCACAGGCTCTACCAGCAATGGATGTTTGGAGAAAGGACTGTTTTCCATACTGGAAAGGACTGTTTTCCTCTGATTTGGGTTGGAATACCATCGATGAATCTTCCACGTAGCTCCACACTTTCCATCCCTGGATGCTTCCCTGTAATCGTCTTTCCCAGGGGTTTAATCAGACACAAATCCATCGTCTCCTGTGCAGTCTCTGTGAGGACTGCAGCTCCAGCCTGTGTGTGTGTGTGTGTGTGTGTGTGTGTGTTCAGCAGCGTTTACTGCATCTCCGGTGCAGCATGGATGTGCATAATGAATCCGCTGTTCAGGAGGGCGGCGCTGTCTCCCCAGTCGCCGTGTTGATGATGTCGGCGCTGGTGAATGAGATTGGCTCTGCCTGGCATGGAGTGGAGGAGAGAGAGAGACCCACACAGTCCGACCGACCCACAGTCCGCTGAGCTTTCACCAGGCAGACGCCCACACGGGGGAGGGGGGCTGAGACGTCAGACAAAATAGACAAAGGCCTTTCAGTTTTGTTTTGTTTAATGTATATTTTTGTATTTTGTTTATTTGACTTTTTATGATTCATGATTTTATGATTTTAACTTCTAACACTGGCACGACAACAAAAGGGAGGAGCTGGAGGTCTCAGGTGTTGAGTGGGGTATCCATCGATCTGGGTGGTGACCCGGGGCCCCTTACAGAGGCCTGGGCTTCTGCAGCTGGTGGTGGGACAGTGGCAGGCAGATGGTTCCCCTCCCAGTGGCAGCAACCACTGACATCAGCAAACACTCGCACACACACTCACCCACACCCACATACACACACACACAGATTCACACACAAACACACATGTGCAGGCAACCAAGAAGAACATGTAGATATATGAGGGCAGGGGCTTTGTGACAGAAGCACAGGGGTGAGAGAAAGAGGGAGGTACCGAGGAACACAGAGAGAGAGAAAGAAAGAGAGAGAGAGAAAGAGGGAGGGCCTGAGGAACAGATAGAAAGAGAGAGAGAAAGGGAGAAAAAGAGAGAGAAAGGGTGAGAGAGAGAGAAGGAGAGAGAGAGAGAGAAAGAGGGAGAGAGAGAGGCAAAGAAAGAGGGAGGGCCTGAGGAACAGAGAGAAAGAGAGACAGACAGAGAGAAACAGGGAGACTATGTCCTATCAAACTTCTGTGGCGATGTCAGCTGGAGGAGAAGTGGTAAAAGTAAGAGTAAACTGCTCCTTTAATCAGAGTAAACATCCACACATGATGTCTTTGGTGCCATTTCTCAAATACCACCCTAAAACACCCGGCACAACTGAACTACCGGTCACATAAAAGCTGAGAGACAATAAGAGAGAAAAATCCTTTTCACAGAGATTGCCTCTCACCGAGTCCATTGCTTTTGTTTTTCCTGATTTTATCCACTGCTCTTCTGCGGTCAATCCTGGGTGCTGAGGGCTTCTGGGAGCTGTAACTCTGAAGCTTGATTGGTCGTGGAGGCGCTACGCTGGGCGTGCTGATCACCTCTCACGATGCTCTCTCTCACGACACTCCTCCACCGTTTCCCACCTCCGTCCTGCACCCTCTCTGCCTCCGTACTGAGCTCCCTCATCACAACACAATGAGAAGTGACAATGTCACGTATTTCCTCGTTCTTGGAGGACGATAGTTACAGAGCCTGAGCGTAGGAAGCTAGGCATTATGCATCCTTCAGTTCATTTCTAGCTGAGCCTGCTGTTTATTAAGTCCATATGTCTGGCTGCTTCAGATACACAGTCAAGTGAAACAGGACTTCCTCCACATGCCTGGGGCTCCGCCTGAGCTGTCATCTGTTCCGGCCTTCAAGGCTACAGCACTTCAGGGAAGAGCAGAAGCTTTACTGAGGGGTGTAGATGAAAGGCGGGGTTTGTATAGTGAGGGTGGGGCCTGGTGTTCTGGAGGGCGGAGCCTGTCCAGAGCCCAAGCTGACGAGATGGACAGACTGTGGACAGTCTATGGTGCTCCTTGTGTGCTGAGAGTGGGGTTGTCTGACCTGCAGTTGACCTCCGTCTGTCTCCACCACCCCGTGCACGGACAGACGGAGAAGCCTCCAATTAAGGGTGGATGATGCATCTCTGAGAAAACTGCGAACTTTTAACCTAGACAGTGGAACATTGCCTAGGAGACAGGACTGGGGTACAATTCTGTCCCTGTGGGGGTCCACAGGTGGGACCCTCCATGCATGGGCAGGTCACACTCCTCCCTCCCTTTCTCTCTCTCTCTCTTTCTCTCTCTTTTTCTCCATGGGGTTAAAGCCAACGATCTGAGCTTAAATCAGTCTCACCTCACCATTGCCTCTCCTGCCTCGGTGAATATACTGCATATTTTCACCTCAAATCAACCAAATCTCATTTGAGTCTGGACTTCAAAGGTCTGTAACATTACTGAGAGAGTGGGTGGATACGTGAACTCGTTGGAAAGGTCCCAGCTCTTCCTATTAACATGCTTCATTGCTTCACGAACGAGACAGAGGGGGGGGGGGGGGGTGTGTCGGGGTGGCAGAGAGAGAGTGTATTTTTGCTGTTATCTTTAATGGGTAGCATATATCTGCTCCGTGACAATCTCAGCCAGGCTGCATTTGAGGAAGGATAGACACTTCATCTGGCCCACAGAGGGGGGGGATGTTCCAGCAGGTGTATGAGACGCTAATAGCCGGTCACAGATCGTTACTTTATCTGCATCATCTTCCAGCCTCAAATCTAAAGCCACAAAGAAGCCAAGAGAGAAGAACATGCTCTGCTATAGCCATTGTTGGGTTTGGAAAATGTCCAGATACCTTTCAGAACAATCGAAACCGAGGAGATAAATACTGTCTCAAATTTCTCCAAGGGCACTCATGATGATCAAAGTGAATAGTCTCTTCCTCAGGTGGAGGACTGGTAGGAAACTGAGGCATGACTTGATGGACCATCTGAGCACTTTTCGTTGCATTGACACAAAACAGACATTCTCAACATCCAGCAGGAATAGTTCTTTTTAGGTGCTAACCGTCTCTGAACACGTACTACCAAGTGCAGCTGCTTTCCCTACGCTAGTCTCCAAATTCCTCATTCCACATTTTCCAGTCATTTGAAAATCTAAAGCAGTGTGTTAAGTTTAGAATCAGGTAAGGCCACCATCTTGTCTAGTGCATCCTGCTCGGTCTTCCAGAACAATCACTGAAGCCCGTTCACACATTCTGCCCTTAATAATTTAGTCTGCCTTAATCTTTTGCTAAAGTCAAGCTGGCTCTCTGGATAGCGCTTTTCTCCCTTGAGCCCACCGTTCGATTCCCCTGTCCTTCAGAGCCCTGCTTTCACTTTTTAAAGTTGATTTTTTTTTTTTTTACACTGAAAGTAGTGGCCCTGCAAGAAATGAGTGGTTAAATCTTTCATCTTTCATTCTGGCGAGCAAACAATGGAATTCATTCATCCTAACTGTCACATTATGCAAATGTGTGGTTTTGCCAGGTATAACTATTGAACATTTTCCCACAAGTCCCGTAATTAACCGCGGTTTTGGTCTCAGCTGCTGATTCGGCTGTGGAATTTCACCCCGAAACCAAACTGACCGTGCCTTCTTTTCTGCTTGCGGTGAGGCAAGGCGGGGTGAGGCGTGATGAAGTGGAGCGTGGTGGAGCGTTTCTGTGCAGCGCCGTGACTGGTTGAAGCATGCAGGTGCACAAACACACACCTGTGAGGAATTTAAAAAAAATGTTTTTAAAAATGAAAACACAGAGATGGAGAGAGAAAACATAAAGTGAGTTCATATAGCAGTTGGGGGGGGGGGGGGATGACGGAACAAAAAAGACATTTTCTCCTATCATGTGCACTATGCATCGCTGAGAACCTCCACACTTTAAAGGGTAATGTTTGCCCTGGGGCTTAGCAGAGTCTTTGGAAAAACCCACATCTGAAGCAGGTCTGAGTCAATGTCTGTGGTCAGAAAAGACTAGTTGTTCTGGGGTCTGCTCCACCCTGTATAGAACAGAACAGAGAGTACACAATCACGCTTGACCCAGGGTCATACCAGTGGCCAGGTTTCAATGTAGTCTAGCACTTTTGGATTGGAACACACACACACATATACACACACACACACACACACACACACACACACAAACACACATCAATGTCTAGCACACTCAGGATTGGAACACACACACACACAAACACACACACACAAACACACATCAACGTCTAGCACACTCAGGATTGGAACACACACACACAAACACACACACACAAACACACATCAATGTAGTCTAGCACACTCAGGATTGGAACACACACAAATCCTTTACATGAAGAAAAATGAAAAAATAACTTGGATTTTTTAAATTTTGGACTTTCTTAAAATTCTCACACTAAAATGTACTTAATTGACTTATCAAACATAAATATAAATCATATACCAACAATTTGATGTAATATTTTCTCAAATATGTGTGTTCTTTGTGACAGTGCTATCTATATGAGCTATTTTTCTGTCTAATCAGAGCTTATTTAATTATGAACATTAATTGGTGGATTCCTTCCCAATGTAAAATGTTCATACTGTATGAAAATAACTAACCATTTGATCTTTGTAGTGGAGGACAAAGTAGGAGTAGGATTCCTCCATTTTAAAGCTCAGAACTGGACCATGGATGGCGTACTCTGTTCCTCCAGTCCAGCCACTGCTGGCTGCCTTTGTTCACAGCCTGTGATGTTTTTATTTGGGAGCACAGAAGGTGTTTCTGTTCACCTCTCTCTGGCGGGTTAAAGGATTACCCACCTGCTGCCATCCCTAGCAAGGAGCAGCACATTTTACACCATCAGGGCAGGTGTGAAATCGCGTGCTCCACCTCTCCGCTTTTTTTCTGAGCTACACCAGCTAGTAAGAACTCGTCTTCCTCCCTGAGTGGAAACTCTCAGACCCACATCACACGTAGCCGCTGCAGAGTTCCAGCTGGGTACCGCTGTCGGGCACCGCTTCTCTACACTCCTCCCTCCACCTCCTCCAACTCCTCCTCCAGCTCCAGGTCTGTGTCGGAGGGTTGGAGCAGTGTAGGCTTTTACAGCCTCAGTGGAATGACTACCGAGTGCTTTTAAGCTTTTTCTAACCTCTGACCTCTGAACTCTTCCGGGGGGTCGTTCCAGGTCCTGTTTTACCACTGCTTTAGTCCCATTAGTCGTTTCAGTGCAGGCTGTGAGGGAGATGTGTGTGAGGCGGCATCCACGCTGTCATCCATGCTGGCATCGTAAATAAGGGCGACACGCCAGCAGCCATCTGGTGGGTAAACACACAGAAACCGTAGAGATATGGCAGTTCGGTTCATTTTAGAGACGGAAGCTTCCGGGCTCAGAGATGGAAGCAGCACTTGTTGCTCATCAGGCCCTTGCAGCGTCCTTAATCACAAGGTGCTTCTGCCCTGCTTACATCTGCCCCTGGTGCTCACTGATGCCTCCACTTGGTTGGAAACCTTTGGGTTAAGATTCTGGCTGGGATCTGGGTTCTACGTTCTGGGTTCTTGTTGCAGTCACCAGGATACCACTGCTTGAGGGCAGCTGCTGAGACAAACAATGCAGCCAGACCTCCCCCACTCCCACCCCACACACACATTCTCTCTCCCTCTCACACACACACAAACATTCACACACACACTCAGGAGCACAGGCAACTAAGTCCTCTGTCCTCCACTCTACTCTTTCCCAATATGGTGGTGTTTGGTCTAGAGGGGCCAGTATCTCACGACCACAAGCATGTGTTCCTCGAGGCCTTTCTTCTTCCTGGCTCACGAAGGTTTGCTGCTCTCCTCTTTTGTCTCGATTCCTCTGACCCTGCTGTGAAAACGTTCCTGATTTGAGATGAAGCGTCCAGTGTTGTTGTCTTTAACGGTGAGCTGTCCTGAGCTCTATGCTTAGCAAAAAAGACACGCGTGACTGTAGTAAACAGGCTTTGTGTGAAAGAAGGAGGGGAGTGAGTTGAAGAGCATAATTTACAACTTGTTTTATTTGGGATGTTTGGCCTTTCCGTTACACCCCCCCCCCTCCCACAAGTATCTAATGGATTTCATCAAACAGCAGTCTGGTCATGGAGCTGATCCTTGTCGAGCACAGATGGTATTTGTTCTGTTTGATGGGAAAATATTCTTGGCTTTGGACCATCTCTCCTTTTGGCAGGACAGAAGGAAGACGGAAGGAGGCGTGGCCTGCAGAGGGGAGTCGACTGAAGAGGAAATGGAGAGAATGGGCCTCAGAATGAGGGTGGAGTTTATCTGTAACTGTGGATAGAGGTATAAATATTTGCCAGAGTTAAGGATGTACGTGGTGAATATTTAGTTCAGGTTTTCTTCCTTGGTTTTCAGTTTTACTTCTGCAAAATTGTTGTTTATTTGGTGGCATGTTTTCCAGACACACACTCTGTATTTCCTGAAATAAAAATAGTTATGAATTTTTCAGCGCCTGGTGCAATGTTATAGAGCATGTTTGTGTCTTGTAAGCAGATTTCTGTTCTTTTGATTCTCTTTGCTCTGTGCATGTGTGTGTGTGTGTATGTGTGTGTCCTGGCAGACCCACTGGACCTTGTCTAAATAATGAGTAAACAGAGTGTGTGAGGAATGTCTTGCACTGGCACACACACACACACACACACACTGATGGCTTGTGTGATGAACAGTATGAAAAGGTGGTCTAATTGGGAGAGGCAGGAACTGCACGCATGGTAATGTGCTCTTAGGCTTTAATTGGTTGGAATGAGTTGATTGAGGAGGCTTCTCCATTAGGATGCATAGCAGTGATGAAGCTACAGGCAGGTGTTTACACTCACAGCTAATTAGTTTCTTATTGTTCATGCCTCTCTGTCGTTGATGGAGTTCTGCAACTTTTCACCCTCACAATAGCTGGAGATGCTTGGGAAAGTGCTTGTTCCTGCCTTTCATCTCCCTCTCACTCCCTCTGTCTCACTCTCTCTCTCTCTCTCGTTTCTCGTTTCAGTCTCCTTCCTCTTGCTCTGTAACCGTACACCTCTTTTCCGGTTTGCTTTCACCTCCCATCCCCCACTACGTTACCTCACACTGGTTCTTAAAGGAGCCATGGAAATCCAACGAAACAAATACATGACTAGTCATTGGATGTGTTTGGAGACGTTGTATCTGGAGTGTCAGGAAGTCCCTGGTGCTGCATATTTTCCTTGTGGTTTTGTAAATAGTTTGGATTTGCTGGCACATCACGCGAATGTCCCGCCCCGTTTGGATAAACAGTCTTTGGTTTGTTCTGAAAATGTTGCGGGACGTCTCTCCCCGCCCCTCCACCAAGGTGGCCAATGAGAGCGATGGTCGTTAGCATATAAACGCAACACCCAGAAAATGACCTTTTCTTCATAGTGGAGAAAATGACACTGTAGAACACCTAGTACAAAAGTTGAATTAGGGTAGAGATTTTCTCTTTTTTTGGTACTATTCCCAAATGTCTTTTGAAGTGCACAGGGAAGTGTGTTAAACTGTGGGAAAAAAATAGCAAAATGTGTCATTTTAAATCACTAACACAGATGAAGGCTAACTCCCCAGGGCACAGAAGAAGGCATTTACATACGCTTGATAAGTGTGGAAGTTTCTGGGAATCAGAGTGCGAGACCCAGAGCAGGGTGCTGAAGAAAGAAGCACTAACCCTCTTCCCGCCCCCTACGGCTAGTGACCTCTCTGGTCCTGCAGGCAGCTGTGGAGTCCTGTGTATGTCCCGCTGACAGGTGAAACAAAGCGCTGGGGGGCAGTGCTGGAACAGAGACGGACAGGGTGGAGGAAGGGCTTAAGGGTGGAGACATGGCCGCCTGAAGCACGCTGAGATGGCAGAGGTGGCGAGGATTACTGGAAATGTGCTGACCGCCTGATACGACGCCTTTTCAGTTAACACGGTTACCGGGCAAAGGGGAAGCCCATCTGGGCTCCATTAAACCCACTGAGGTTAGATGACCTCAGCGTTTAGTGTCAGCGTAAGCTTCTAGCTGCCTATGGTTCATCCTCCCTTTTTAATTACAGTATCTCTCTCTCACACACACTTACATATACTCTGTAGAATGTAAAAACCCTTGGTATGCGAGACATGTCTGTATTTTACCCTCACCTGAACTGTAATCCCTGCCTCTCCAGCCAAGCCCCCAGCCAAGCCCCCAGCCCTGTAATCCTGCTTCATCAGTAGAGGGCGCTGGAGAGCAGTAGCGGAGTACTGCAGGCATGCATGTCACCCACAGTCTCGTGACGCAGGATTCTCCCAGCCATGGTAACCAGGTGCTGAATGTGTACAGGGCAAACCAGTGTGAAATGTAGAGACTTAACTTATGAATGTTAGATCTGGGAGAGTGTGTGTGTGTGTGTGAGAGAGAGAGAGAGAGAGAGAGAGAGATCTGCTTTGGAGAGTGTTAGGAAATGCTGCAGTGTGTAAGATGCTGGAGCAAGTAGATGGGGGGGGGGGGGGGCATAAAACAGCACGTGGATAATGGCTGAGTGGGCGGGGCTGACCGGGTGAGTCAGAGATGATTGGCAGATTTCTGTAGTAAACCACATTTGGTATCAGGAAGTAGCAGTTCAAACTGCAGCCATAGGAAAGAGCAGGGAGGGGGGTCACTCCCAACCGAGATGACAAACACGAGAGTGTCACGCCAAAACAGGTGTCCACAGTCCTGGCCTGTCCTCCACAGCTGTTCAGTGATTACCGTTTGACCATCATGTCTTTGGGACACCAGGACCTGGTGTTCAGGCCAGCGTGGAGCCCCGCTGGGCTCTGCTGTTCGTGTCTCTCTAATACTTCAACTTCAACACTGTAATTTGGAAGCGTGCTCAGCACTACGGCGACACCAGACCACCGGGCCGCCCTGCCTGAGCGGAGGTACTGAGCAGATACGTGTGAGCGTCCACACACACCACGTGTGTGCCGTGAACATGGTCAGGCCCGTCTGTGCAAAGGCCTCCAGGCTGCTTCAGCAAATTTTATCAGAAGCCAATAAGTTTTGAAATGTTCTGCAGGGAAGGACGTGATTGTACTCGTTGTTAGTTTAAGACGGATTCTCCAGTGCCAAATGTCTTATCCGTAGCCTGAAGAAAGTGGTGAGCCCTCCAAATTTTCTGTTTTTACTTACAGTTAGTATCACTAACTGGAAATTTAGCCTTCAGTATTTAGCATTTCTAATTTAGCTTTCCAGTGTTACTTGACTAAAATAACGCCAGGATCATTACTTAGAAAGTTCTTTGCTCCAGGAAGTTGGCGATCAGTGAGACAGGCATTTAATGAAAGGGCTGGCTTGCTTTTCCCTTTTGCCAACAGTTGTCCAGGGCTGTTCTCAAGCCTCCTAATGTCTTGTGTTAGAAACTATATACTATTCTCTCTGCAGTACATCTTTTTCTGCTCAGACATTTTCTTTGAAAACGGGGATTAAAATTGAAGCATGTGTTTTTTCTTTCACCCTCTTTGTTTGTTTGGGTTTTTGGAGGCTTTTTTTTTTTACACGCAAGTGTTGCTTAGCAACTACAGTGTGGTGGTATGCCAAACAGCCTAGAGACTACCGTGCCATCAGAGACAATTCAAGTTGCTTCCACTGTTACATTTGACATCAAGTGCTTTCCTCTCTGCGATAGTTCACCCCACAGTCCACCGTCCTGTAGCTCACTGGCCTCATCATCTTATGTATGTATGTATAAATGTTAACGATTGTAACAAATTACACAAGGTTTCCAAAAAAACAGGATGTTTTAGACAGAGGTCCTTCCTTCCTCATCAGCTGTGCAAGCAAATTGCTTCTGAATTTGTAGGAGGAACCAATTTATATTTGTTAAGTAATATAATATAGAGTATGAATATATGTGTAATAGATAGAGGGAGGTTTTTTCCCACTCTTTTCTTCAGCTGGATTTAGTTGAAACTTTTTTCTGGGGGGTTAAGCAATGTGGCGAAAATGTGCGGTGTCTCCGTGCGGTGTCTCCGTGCGGTGTCTCCATGCGGTGTCTCTGTACAGCCTCTCCATGCGGTGTCTCCATGCGGTGTCTCCGTGAGGTGTCTCTGTACAGCCTCTCCATGCGGTGTCTCCATGCGGTGTCTCCGTGCGGTGTCTCTGTACAGCCTCTCCATGCGGTGTCTCCATGCGGTGTCTCCATGCAGTGTGTCCATGCCGTGTCTCCATGAGGTGTCTCTGTGTGGTGTTTACAAGAGATGTCTCTGTCCGGTGTGTGCGCGAGGTGTCTCCTTGTACTCTGGGCCTTTGGGGAGCAAAGTGAGCTTGCATTATTCCCCTCTAAAGTCTCAAAGCCAGAATCTCAGGAAAGCTGGAATCCTCACGGCTTAGGATGCATTATTCATCTCTCAGTATTTTGTCTGTCTTTCCCTTTGGTTACAGAACCTGTTATTGAAGTTGCACTGGCTTAAGAGGTAGTGTTTGGAAAAACATAGTGGAATTACTTCTTAAAAACGGCCGCTTGCTTGCTGAAGATATGTGAAAGCTGTATTCTCCTCAATGCTTTAGCCATGCACACACTTGCATTTGACCTTTTCAGAGGCTATTTGCATACTGCGTTACGGACAAAGAGTGGGGCGGTGTTCCACGGCCCTTTTTGGACGCCACGTCGATTGTTTTAAAACTGGAAGAATTGTTACGAACAGAATGAATTGGAAAGTGGTCTTCTGTTCAAGCCAGCTGCTCTGAAAGCCCCCACAGGACTGATTTGGTTAAATCTTAAATAAAACCTTTGTGGAGGCCTCTGTCATTAGGGCCCCGGTGGTGTTAATTAAACAGGGCTCAAGGGAAATGGAGGGTGTTCTGCAGGGAGGTGGAGTCTCCTCTTTTGCACAGCAGTGTTCACTGATTTATGTCCATCTGCCTTCTGAATCTGTTTTTCACTGACTGTATGTCTGCTTTGATCGCAGCGTTTGGCTTGTGTCTGTGAAGCTGCACCACGAGCGAGCGTGTCGTACACCAAACAACGGAGGGAGCCGATTCTCATTTCAGGCGTGGTCCTCCTCACTGGTACGCACCAACGCTCCTGATAGAATCCACTCCCATAGGAACGTTAAGGAGCTTCTGCATTCTTCAGATCTGATTCAGTGAGGAGCGCAAACACCAATTCACCCCTCTTATCCTTAAGAAAAATAAAGGAGGGCATTTCCTTCAAACAATTTCAGTTCTTTAAGGATCCAGACTTCTTCACAATTGGTTTCATCACCCTGCACCTCCTACATCTCTCTGGTCTGTCTCTCTTATTCGTCAGATCTTCTGATAGAGTTGCTGCACCATTTGAAGGTGCTCCATGTCCCGTCCCTCTCTGTTAAGGTCCATCTGAGCATTTCTTGGTGCTGGTGATAATGTCATCGATCCGTATCGGTTCACTTCACCGCCTGCAGCCTTCCTTTCATTTGCAGCCTGGCCTTTGTTCTACGGCTTCCATCAATCAAAACGAGTTCCTCTCTGGAAAAGATCCCCGGTCATCACTCAGAGAGCCGCGTTAATTAGAGTCATCAAACGATTGGGAGGATATTTATGGTGGGCAAGCGTTGCGGGTAGGGCAGGAGAACAAGAGGTGGGGCAGGAGAAGGTGGAGGCTGAGTGAAGACTCTGATCTGAGAGAGGCGCATAGAGGGATGTCCCCCAGGTCTAGTAACGAGGAAAGATCAATTACCCCCCTGACCGCAAGACTGCCCTCTATTGTCCGCACTCAGCATTAATCACACAGGTCAAGGCTCCATGTGAAGACACACTTAAGTCGTTCCTATGGGCAGCGTGAGCTGAGAGCAGCACGATGAGTCCTGCCTCCTCACACACAACCTCCAGGGCTCATGTCAAGAGGCTGGAGGCGGGGCGGCGGGCGGGGCGGTTACAATGAGCTCTGTTGAGTCATTGGTTTGTGGTCACAGAAATCCTCTCTAGGTCGATTCATTACGAGACGGACTTCACACTTGTGTATATGCAGTCTGTTTTGTTGGCTGATCTCATAATTCCTGCTAATGAGTCACCAATTTGTCCTCTTAAGTGTTTGTACTTCTCTGGTGTGGCAAGGAGAGCAGGAATAGAGGCTGTAGTTCTGCTACTGCACACGGGAATCAGGGATGGAGCATCAACACACACCAGGTTATATATTTATGCTGCCCGGCAACCATTAACTGAGCAATTAATTATCACTGTGTGCTGGTTAGGGTCAGTGGGGCCAGCTCTGTAAACTGGCTCCTAATAGTCCTGAGTGGGTGGCACTATGGAAACAGGCTTTGGCATAGATATGTTCCTGGGATTCGTCATTCGCTGTACTTTTAATGTTTTGACTGATTTTGCTAAATCCGTCTAAAGCAGGAAGTCATTACAGTTTTGTTTACATGCTCCGTGAGCAGTCGTGTGAAGTTCACACTCATTTTGGAGTTTAGTTGATGCACTGTTGGAAAGCTTTGTACATCAGCTGTTTTGTAGCTGAGCTGAGACAGTAGCACAATAAACCAGAAAGTCATGAAACTGGAAATTCAGATCCAGTTTCAAGAGACTCACTGACTGCAATAAATTCTTTTATCATACATTGATCTTTGCCTGTCTACACATTGTCTAATTGAAATCTCAAATGCAATTAACAAAATCGCACTACCGAAACATTGTGTGATATTTCAGTGCACAGCCACTTTGTAATCCAACACAGAAAATCAAATGCAACGAAATGTCCAAAAGGTGTAAAAATTACATTAGATATTCGAATGCCAAAAGGGTCACATGCCTTCACGCTGTCCGCTGATTAACGGTGCAGTACCGCGAAGCCCCGCCAACCAGCGCTATATATTTATTTAAATAAAACAGCTCATCAGCGCTAGCTCCCTAGCCACGTATCCTTCACGGTAACGAGCGTCGTGAACCGGCCCACTAATTGCAGGCTGCGGCGGGAGAGGAGACTGTTACAGAGGATGAGTGGGTTTCACACGGCCCCGTGGATGACGCTGTGCAGAAGAGACTCGTGCGTAAGACTCGAACGCGCGCGCGAGCTTATTCTATTTTGCTGCTGTCAAGCGAGTGCCTTCCAACAGAGCGCTTTCCAATGGCGGGATTATTACGGTGATTTGTATCTCACACTCTTGTGCTGAACCGCCGATATCAGCCTTCCGTCGGTAGAGCTTCGCAATTTGTCTGTGGCCAAGCAGAAATGAACGCTAGCAATATTCCAGTGGCAGTTCCTTTGAGCGGGCAAAGAAATTTTGTTTCATAAGCAAGTTTGTCACTCCATGGGATTCATTTTGAGGGTGAATTTATGGCTGGGTGACAGGTTGTTTTGTAGTAGACAGATTGGAGCCCACAAATAATGAATGTGTTTTGATGTTAGGAAAAAAAAACATCCTAAAAGACGGAAGAGGGGTCTGAAGTTCTTTTTCTTTCTTTCTTTCTTTCTTTCTTTCTTTCTTTTCTTTCTTTCTTTTCTTTCTGTTAATAATTATCTAGTCCTCTGGAACGCCCACAGGTTCACACAGCCACATAGTTTGCAGATTCTCATCTTACAGTCTTCTCATATTAGCTTTATATAGTGATAATAACACACAGGTAAAGTCTGCCTTCTTTACCTTGCTAATAACCCCTAATAATCTTTATGCTGTTGATTCTTATGAGGTACCTTAATATATTCATAATAACTTACAGGTGGAGGCCATCCATTTTAACTTGCTAACAACCCTTTATGCTATTTATGCTGTAGATCTACAGTAGGATAAAAACAGTGCTGTAGACACATTTCCCTGTCTCTGATCGAGTTATTTTCACGCAGATGTTTGTAATTGGGATGTGAAATGGACTCCAGCCCAGGAGGCTCCCCGTTTGTGGCAGTGAGAGGCAGTGAGCAGCAGAGAGGCAGTGAGCAGCAGTGAGAGGCAGTGAGAGGCCTTGTTACAGGGTTTCTCAAGCTCTGTACCTCATTCACTTTAGGGGGAATGCTAGCATTGATCACCTCCAGCTTTTTAACCAACACACACATGCACACACACACTCCCCCATGCGCACACACATACACACATGCATGTGCACACACACACACCGAGACAGCCTCTAAGCATCGCTGATGTATTCCAACCACGTCTCCTGTCCAGATATTGATCAAGGACCAATATGTTACTTTCATTTCCCCGCTACATTCTTACCGGTAACGGTAGTGCCTAACGCCATCAAAACACTCTTGTTAGCCAGGAGAAGGAGAAACGGGACCCGAGACACGACCCGCCTTCCTCGTCTCGCAGAACACACAAGACACACACAGGTGGGCGTGGCCACAGCTCTACCGTCTTGGCTGTCTGGACCACCTCTTGCCATGCTCTCTTGTGTCACAATAACGAGCTGGAACAGACCCGTGCAACATACAAGCACTTTAGCACATGCATGTCACGATGTCTGTCCAGCCTGCTAATAAAACCCAGTGTATTGAAATGTCAAGCTGCCAGATCGCAGCTTTCTACTACGATGCTCCATCCGCAGTGACTCACATATGGTCCATCCCAACGTGCTGTGAAATCTCTCACTAAACTCACGTGGTGAGCTGCATATTTCAAACGTTTTCGAATCGGAGTGCGGCTCGGGTTTGAGTGCTGCAGCTCGAACCTCTTTGTTTTGGTCTCGGAAGCCACAGCAAGACAGGCGGATTCCTCTGGTCTGTAATTCAGTGAGTGTGACTATGTTTTCTAGTACTGGAGCTCTTCAACAATAAACAATGGCCACTGAGTCAGCGAACAAGAGCTTCAGACCTGCAGTGGTCTGTGCAGACAATCTCTATCACAGGCTTTGTTAAATTATTCAAATTTTGTTAAATTATTAAAACTGGCTAAATAACACAAATTCTCTTCTTCACAAGAGCCCCCCCCACCCGGTAGGTTTTCGCTGGTCTCACCGGCACCTGCTCGGTCTTCTGGGAAATGAGACGTGCGGGATTGAGGAGAGGACGAGGTGTTCACACGCCCCATCCACAGAGCACGTCTCATTCTGCTGTCCGTCTCCAAAACAAGTGGCAAGCACATTCATTCTCACACTCATTCATGCCTCCTCTCTAATGGCTTTGAGAGTGGTGGTGGGCGGGGGTTAGGACCTGTCTGGGTTGTGTGTGTGTGTGTGTGTGTGTGTGTGATAGGAGAGCTTGGGGTCATAGGGTCTCCTGTTCTCCAAAAGCCCATCCACACCTAGAAAATATAAGAGTATCCTGGTCCTACCCAGGTGCCATTTCCACTTTCTACTGCTTTAAACTATTGCCTAACCTTGTTCTCCAAAGCAGAGCGCTCAGCCTGTCAGGGTGAGAGCCTGCAGGGCTGGGGGAGTGTCTCTCCCTGTTGAGTCTGCGCTGGAGTTCTTCCAGGCAGATTTCGCCACTTTAATCTTCACTTGAAATCCGATTTCATCTTGCCAGCTTCGTCCAGACAAGCTCGCAGGTCAGGGAGATGAGAGCCCAGCACAGCTGTGACAGGGAGTCTCTACCAAATCTGTGTGTGTATGTGTGTGTGTGTATGAAACATTAAGTTACGGTGACAAAGAGAGAGCAGGTTTGTACTGGACATTTTTCTCCTATCAGTGCTGCCCAGTGTTTGCACTATGCCATGGATAATGAGTACTGGGTGTCTTTGATGGGTTCCATTGTGCAGTTCACAAGGATTTAGCCATTGCTTTTCCACCAATTTATATGACATTAGACTTTTCACAGGGAGACTGAAGTATAATTGGCAGCACGAATAGCTCTGTGGGTAACGGCTGCCAGCCTAAGCGCTGCAGTGCCCACGGGTCTGCCAGTCTCCTGGGGTTTCTCAGCTTCATTCTACCAGCCAACATCAGAAGGCCCAACACAGACCACTGGACTGATAATGGCGGTAGATGTGGACAGTGGATTATGGACGCCGGCTGGGAGTTGTGTCAAACGATACGGTGAATGCTAAGAGCTTTGGCGTAACAGGGCTGTCTGTTGGGCAGAGCGACGGTACCCACAGGCAGCTAGCACAGCCCCAGAGAGCACTGCAGCCAGACGAACGTCTCTCCAGCCTGACTGGAGAGCCTTCCCATGCCGACTATCTCAGATTCCATTAGCGATATGCCGCTCGGCTTCCTCTCTTCTCCGAGCTGACAGTTGTAAACGCCGGATAAGTATCAGCGGGATGGCAGTCATCTGGCTCAGAGACTGCCAGACTGAGGGCTCAGCTCAGCTAAATGCTAAAAGCAGTCTCTAAAGAGCAGCTCCTCAACACGCGGAGCCCAGTCTCATTAAAACACAGCAACCAGGCCTGCGATGGAAACAGGAGCCTTGTTCTTGTGCTGAGAAGACTCGGTGTTGACATAAATAAAAGTGTTCAAAGAACAACAATCCCTTTCGGAAATCCTGTCTGTTTGCATTGTACATGCTGCAGAGGAGGGAGAGCGTGCTTGGAACGAGGTGCATGAGTTCTGAAGGCAAGTGGACTACAGCGTCACATCCCTCTGCGGCGGAGGCTAGTGGTGCCGGGTGAGATTGAAATATCAAGTTCGCGCGACCTTTCTCTCTGATCCCCCTTGTGCGCTCCTGACCCTTAAACACTAGCGTCCAGCGGAGCCACGAGGTCCTTCCCGCCCCTTCTGCTCCCGGTCCGACGCCGAACCCAGGTGAGCAGGCAGCCACTCGGAACGGCAGGGGAGGAGCCGCACCTGGTCTCTGGGTGTGTTTTGGAATTCATTGCTTTTCACAAAATCTTTTTCAGCAGGCATTTTAAACTGGAATCAGTCCGGCGGCAAAGGTCACCAGAGAGGCACGGAGAACACACAACGCACAAAGAGCACGGAAATTGTGCCGTGATATTGGGCTTTGTCTGCTCCACTGCTACATCGCAGTTGGTATCGTCGCATTCCAAAGCTCGGTGTTGCCCCCGTCAACCTCCTCCACCCTTTCCCAGGGGTTTTTGGATGGATTTCCAGGGTGTAACCCATCTCCAGACACACCTCCACCACATAGTCCTTACACCACACAGCACTTACCCCATCTTCAGTCGTCAGCCTGTTCCAACTCTGTTGTTCCAAGGCTGTTTCACAGGGAACTTTAATCTCCCATCAGCCTTTCTGCTCTGATCTCTAAGGGAGTGGGTGTGGGGGGTGTCGGGCTTAGAGGGTCTCAGGGCTGTGATTGACACTGATCAATGGCTCTGTTTTGGATGTCGTGTTGAAGTTGCCCTCCTGCTGCTGCAGTTTGCAGTGCCCTATCTGTAAAGAAGAACCCAAAGTAGCAAAGCTGGTCAGTCTTTGGCTGGCAACGAGGCCGTCATTCCCTTCTTGCTGAGGATGTGTCTTGAATGTACAATGACTGCGAAAAGTGAAGGTGTAAAGACATTGACGTATGCGGAGTGTGATCTGTTGTTCCTGTGCTGGTTCATCTGCAGTCTGGTTCTGAGGACAGTCTGGTTTTGTGAAACTGCTCTGGAGATGAAGTGTGTTCACATGTTCACACGAGTGATTCTGGATTTGCCTTCATTTGCATTAACCCAATGCGAGAACAGACTGAAATGAGTCATACACGTAAAGCATTCCGCAAAAATTGTTCAGCTTCTACCTGTAAAAGGCAATTTGTTTAACAGAAGCATATCGACGTCTCTGTGCTGTGCTGAAATATTTGGAGCACTCGGCCCTGTGTGCATCCCTCGTTACTCCTGGAGTGTGTATTATGTGCGCACTCATTCACTGATTGGGCCTTTATCTGTTCCCTCTCATCGTGAGATTTCTTTGGAAGCTCTTTTTTCGAGTCTCTTCTGTGAACAGTAAATAAAGCAGCTGTTTGAAGGAGAGAACAAGGAATGAAATTCAGACAAGAGTTTGCTTTGCACCTGAGATTCCTCAGTAACAGGAAGCTGTTGATGTTTGGACGTTCAATGCTATTCATCAGTATTGTTCTATTATCCTGCTGTATCATGAGAATGTCTCTCTGGGTGCTTTTATCTTTCATTGCTGAAATGGTTGTCTGTGTGTGTGTGTTTGTGTGTGTGTCTATGTGTAAGTGTGATCCCCTCACACTCCTCCCAGACTCCCCGAAGCTCCTCCCACACTCCTGACTCCTCCTTGCTGCATCAGCTACACACTGAGCTGTATGTGTTGTTAGAAATGTAGCGCTGGTCTGAGAGCAGTGTGCCAAAGTGGAGTTGGTTAATGAGAGAAACGCAGCGCTGGTCTCAGAACAGGGAACAGAGTAGGGCTGGCTGGAGAGAGGAACAGCTGTGTGTATGTAGACTGCAGCACAATGCAGTAATAACAAGACCTTCAGCAACCATTCCCCTCTACTGCCTCTTCAACTCAAATAGTACAGTCAGCTCTGTGTGTGTGTGTGTGTGTGTGTGTGTGTGTGTGTGTGTGTGTATACGTGTGTGTGGGTGGGAGGGGGGTGTGAGTGTGTTCTGTATGTGTTGGGCAGTTATATCACCTCATTCACACTCATCTTATTCTAACATAATATTATTATTGTACACGAGTCACAAGTTCAAATGTTGCAAGAAATTCACTTAAGTTCATGAAATAACCTTTTTTCCTGACATCATGATGATTTCCTGTAGTGTAGTGTGGACACACACCAAGTTGCATGCAATCCCAGAGTGCCAATATGACACATTTTTACCCATAAGTCCAGAAACATGCTGAGTAGGCCTTTCCGACGTTAAACGGTCCTTTGAATCATCCTGCTGACAGCTTCATCATTGCAGAATTTGCTGTAGGACAAAGTTTACTTCCTAGCGGAGCACTTTATATGACGTATACGTAAACCATGGATAGTGAATAACAGGTTAAGGTAACTACCGTTCTAGTAAACATTGAGAATATGACCTGTGATAATCTGTGTGAGACTATGAACATAAGAAACAATGCTGTTGATTTAGTTTATCCGCCACCATGCGTTCAGTTCTACATTGCTGATTTGCAGTGCACTGACAGTAATTTCTCTAAACAGACGGCTCCTTCTCAGACTCCTTACAGACTCTTATTAGACTCCTCTCAGACTCCCCAAAGCTCCTCCCACACTCCCGACTCCTCCCTGCTGCATCATCTACACACTGAGTTGTATGCCTTGCTAGACTGCGTGGACTCCAGAGTCCCACACGCTGATCTGACTTTAAAAAAAGGCCTCGTCATTGTCTTGTATCTGAATAAACACGTAGCCCTGATACTCCACAGTGACAAGGTGTAGGAGACTCATGTGTCAGCATGTAATAAAGATTTAACAGCAGATCCTTCAGACTGTCACTTTAGTCTGGTAGTATGCAGTCTTGTATACAATTTAGGTGTGAAACTCTCTGGGTGCTTCTCCTGGGTTTTGTAGTATCTCATTCACTGAGATGTGTGTTGTGATGTACACATTTTTAACAGGTTCTGCCATTTGACATGCTAACAGTTGATCTATGCAGGCCCCAAGAGCAGTACTGGTCTCAGAGCAGTGTACCAGAGTAGGGCTGGTTAATGAGAGAAATGCAGTGCTGGTCTCAGAGCAGGGCTGGTTAATGAGACAAATGCAGTGCTGGTCTCAGAGCAGGGCTGGTTAATGAGACAAATGCAGTGCTGGTCTCAGAGCAGGGCACCAGAGCAGGGCTGGTTAATGAGAGAAATGCAGTGCTGGTCTCAGAGCAGGGCACCAGAGCAGGGCTGGTTAATGAGAGCAAGAACAGAACTAGCAGGCAGA
>JAOYMR010000018.1:10408294-10427597 GCA_025802075.1 Tenebrosternarchus preto | reverse complement strand
TGTGTGTGTGTGTGTGTGTGTGTGTGTGTGTGTGTGTGTGTGTGTGTGTGTGTGTGTGTGTGTGTGTGTGTATGGGTGCAAGTAGTAATGTGTGTGTTCAGCCTCCATATGCTTTCACCTGATAAACTGTAAACTGCTGTATGTTGGAGCCTGAGATAACTTTAGCTGTAGATTTTGGAGCTCAAAATGAAAGACCATATTGTTTTAAGCACTCCAAATAAAGTGAGACAGTAATGCCTTTTTAAATCTCATCAACTTCTACTTGTGTCTCAGTCACCCCACAACCTGACAAACAGCACTCAGCACCATGACTCCTGCACTGGGAGCATACAGATGATTTGGAAAAAAAATGTTCAGAAATAGTTGTGGTTGTTGTGGTTCCACATAAAAGCAGCGTAACCGTAGTGATCATCTGACTTGTTTTGCCTGTATACTCGTTGGCTGTTAATGACTCACTGACATTTTTAAAAAGCTGCATGGTTATGTCTCTGCACAAAATGACAATAAAGCCCACGTCCACGAGAACGTCTTCACATCCCTTCATTCTAGGAACCACAGATATGAAGTAAGGGGGGTTATGGAGTTGGGGCAGACCCAGTGCAGTTTGGGTAATCTGAGTCTCCTAGCCCTGACCCTGAGCTCGCCTGAGAGACGCCATGCCAGCACTCACAGTGAAGTGAAGAAGAGGAATAAATTATGAGAGAAATGATGAAGAGGAGGTGACAGGTACTGAAGGGGAGTTGAAGGGTTAAACGATGAAGAGAAGGTGGGAGGAGTCTGGCTCCAGGCAAAGCAGGCATGGAGGTCAGCTCTGTCAGCAGTGAGTGAGCGCCACAGGAAATCACTTAACCCTTCCATTACAACTCCAGCCCAGTCAGAAGCCTGCTAGCTGTGTTTGCTAGCCAGAGAGAGAGAGAAAGAATGGAACCACCCCAAATTCAGAAACGCATGGAATCAAGACAAAGAATCAAAGAATCAAGCAGTGGATCAAAGAATCAAAGAATCATCCATCGAATAAAAGAGCTAAAGAATCAACAGCGGTAGCTGTCTGCTTCAGTTTATGGATAATAGAGAGTGAACAGTATTTCTCTACACACCCCAAAGTGCTTTTCCTGGACAGGCACTTGAGCCCTGATGTGTTGTAACACCTTATTCAGGCTGGCATTGTCGGTGTGATAAAGCTCTGGCCATTTGGGAAAATGGAGGCAGCGCCGCCCTGCAGGCCGTAAGGTTGTCTGCGATTGACGTTTGGCCTCTGTGCCATTGATTAACGCTGAAAGCTGTTTCCCTCCTCTGTGCTCACTTCATCTCCTGTGTGGCATTGCAGGGTGAACCACTTGTTACCAAATGTTCACAATTACATTTAGTGATGAATAATGAACGGGTTTTTGCTTTAACTGAACTCATTACTAACAATTATTCGCACACAAACACATGTATGATTAAATTTGATAAACTGTGCATTTCAGTTTATTAAATATATTCTCTCCTGTTTTCATTTATATAAGATCTCATCAATATGTATTAAGTGGTCCATCTGGGCAAATTTTTCCATTAAGCCCAGACTATGAAAGACAGAAAATGGGGAGGTTTTATTTTTAACATGAAGCCCCTCGATCAATAGGCTGTACCTGCAACTGTCTGCTGGAGAAAAAAAAAACAGAAAAGCAAATCCATTAATTTTCCTCCACCCCCTCTACTCGTTTTGGTCACCAGTGACCTGCCCTGGAAGGTGATAGCTTGAAACTACAGGGATATTATTGCCTCCACTCAGCCAAAAATGTATTTCTTTATGGGCTCCTCAGAGCTTGTAACCTGACACCATGAGATGAAGGGGAAACGAGAGAGAGGGAGAGAGAGAGAGATACAGAGAGAGAGAGGGAGAGACAGAAAGACAGAGGGACAGACAGAGAGCAAGGGAGACAGAGAGAGAGAGACAAACAAAGAGAGAGCAGGGAGACTGAAAGAAAGAAGAAAAAGAGAATTTGACAGCAAGAGACAGCATAGATTCTGTCTTCTTCTGTGCATATCAAATCTGGGCAAATAGCATTAGTGTGGGGCTGTAACAGCAGTGTCTGTGTGTGTGTGTGTGTTTGTGTGTGTGTGTGTGTGTGCACGCATGCATGTGTGTGTGGAGAGGGGTTTAAAAGACATTCTGGAAAGGGCACTTCGAAAGGCTGCAGTACTGCAGCAGATCCTTTACTCCAGAGCCTGAACTCGGCTACCCAGGCAGCTAGGTGAGAGCAGGAAAGGGGAGTGGCTTAGGGGAGTGGCCAAGGGGAGTGGCAAAGTGTGGGTGGAATATGACAGGAGCCGCCCACAGCTCAGCCCACGCATTTCAGGTGATTGACTCCTGTCCGGTGATGTAATACGCTGCACTGACATACAGTGGCTGTTATCTATAGCCCCTCTGGCAAGATTTGCTGCTGCAGCAGTACGTGTGCCCTGGTTCTGTCCCCTGTGATGGTGGGGCACCTCTCCTCACCTGCTCCCTGCTGGATTCCACTGCGCTGTGAAAAAACCTTTTGCAACACCAAAGTGCAGGTGACGGATGCGGTGAGGCTCCTGTTATTTTCACCAACCGCGTCTTATTCATTTCCTCATTTTCTCTCAGTTCTAAAGAAGTTGTACCTCGCCACGCTGTTCCTCCTAAATGAAATTGCTACTTGTCACAGTGAATGTGCACTGATTGCGGCCGTGGCGTGGGCCGAGCAGCTAGATGAGGATCTTCTGTGAAGGCTGTTCAGCGGATGCGCCGTTCCGTCAGCTGCGTGTCATTGTAACAGAGTTAATTACAGCCGAACAATAATAGATAGGAGATGTTTAGCACAGTGACTCATGCAAGGGGGCCCTGAGGTGTTCTCCTCCACCCTCCATCCTCACTGGCAGGAAGTCGGCTGCATCCCGGTCTCCATCGCTGTGCGGCGTCTTTGCTTCTGCCAGCTCTGCAGAATCAGATCACCCCCCTCCCACCCCTGGAGGGGCTCGCGCCTGAGACGGGAGCCGGACCAGTCCACTGGAACCTGCTTTCAGGAACTGCTCCCTTTTCCTTGCAGATCCAGTGGTCGCCCACAGGCACAAGACGGTGGTGACGGACATCTGCTTCCAGACCAACATGTCCAGTCTCATGGACTTTGGAACTCCAGACTTCTCGCTGGATAAAGGTAGGACACTGCTCAAGCAACTGGGTGGGCAGGGTGTAATGCAAGCAAGCGGCTGGGTGGGCGGGATCTAACATGAGCAAGCAGCTGGGTGGGCGGAGCCTATCACAAGCAAGCAGCTTGGTGCTCGGGATTCCCACGCAGCAGAAGCAAAGGTCACAGTGTTTGATTTCTCTGATAAAATAATGAGGTAAAAGTAAAAGCAGCCTGCAAAACTGACAAAGAAAACCAGACTGAGCAGAAGAAATGTAGCAGGTCAAACCAATGGTGGAGTTTCTTAGTACAAAAGGGATATATCATGTTGGTTAGGTGCAGTTTTTTTGTATATAATATGTATAGTATATAATATGATTAAGTATATAATATAATATAATATAATAAAGATTAACTTTATAGTCCCACTAGTGGAAATGTTTCTTAATCACTGCGTTTGTTTACAGAGCCACCATTTGTACACATTCACATTATTCAAACATTCACAATCAATCACATATACTGATCAGTAACATAACTTTGATCACATAAATACATTTAATCCACAACAAATACATCAATCGCTTGATAGAAACAAGAAGTACAATGGATACAAAATAATTTTTAAACTTATTCAACGTATACATTGGTGTTCTAAATCTCCTCCTGGAAGGGAGGAGTTGATACTCTAAGAAAAAAAAAAACATGACCAAATTAATATTATATTATTTCAGAGAAGACTGTTAGGTGTTGTTCTTATTTGTGAGAATGTGTCTAATATAAAATGATAAATGCTCAATGAGAGTCATGACTAGTAGCAAAGAAATGTGGTGTCATTAATTTTGTAGGCTATTAGTAACCAAATATGAATAACTTAATTTTAATGACTAAATTGAATTTATAGCCTTTGAAAATTCACAGAAAAGTACAAATTCATCACTTCCGTACTGGAAACCAACTGTTCAGTAACTTTTTACTAACCAATTTTGCTAAGAATTCAAGGGGTTTGGAGACAGTGAGGCTTCATGACAGTCTAGTGCTTTCTACACCTGTGTGTTGTTTCTTCCACCTGGCATATATACATATATAAGCCGGCTAGAGTGGTTTCATTTAGTATCACCACAAAAAACGTTCGATTTATCCAGTCACCCAGCTCATTACTGTGGTCATTATCATCAAGTGCATTGATCATAGCAGGCATTGAGTAGAATCTATAAGTCTTGTTTTAGACACTCCATCTTCTGCCCATAATGGCGGCCATTATTCGCTGTGGCTTTTTCTCCAAAGCCCTCAGTCATAATCTTTATCTCTTTATCAAAGCGGCTGTTACAGAGCAGTGCTGCACCGTTTCTCCAGACACATTTACCGAGCTTCTTCCCACTTCCACCACTTCAAAGCATAATGTGCTCCTTTATTTAGCCCAAAGAAGCTTCTCTCTCTATTCTATTCTATTCTATTCTTATTCTGTTTGCCATAAAGCCTTTAAGAACGCGTTACTGATTGTGTTCTTGCTGCCAGTGGTTGAACATCTCTGTTTGGAAAAGATGTTTGGAAAGTGTTAGCATCTAGTGTTAGCAAAATGTTAACGGAATGTTAGCTTCGAGTGAAGTGTTAATGAAGTGTTATCATATAGTCTTGGTGAAGTGTTAGCATTAAATGCAGCACAATTTGGTGTCATTTGCACCCAGACAGGCAGACGGGCAAACACTGTGAGAGACTCTAATGCACACCTTCCCTCTGACACTAGACAAGAGATCTCTACCATACCCTGATTTATACTCCCGCCGGGGCTGGAATTCACTGGAATTTGCTGGAATAAAAGTGTGAGTGTTTGTGTACGTATGTTATGCATTTTTGACTTTATGTCTGAGGGTCATAGCATCGCTGGCAGTCAGCAGTCTGCCTGAGATTGGGAAGTCTAGTGAACAGCCGTGAGTCCGATTGGGAAGTCCAGTGAACAGCAGTTGAGTCAAATTGGGAAGTCGAATGAACAGCCGTGAGTCCGATTGGGAAGTCCAGTGAGCAGCCGTGAGTCCGATTGGGAAGTCCAGTGAACAGCAATGAGTCAGTGTCTGGAGCGTTGAGAGCAGTGATATGGGCCTGGCTGCGCAGGGCCTGAGGCTGCCCCTCCACTACAGGCTGGAGCCCCTGCAGGGAGCTGTGAGTGGGCCGTTATCATGCTCAGCTCTGTTAGCCCTGTGATGGCTTCTTCACTCCTTCAGCCTTTTATCTGGGTCTCTGCATGTGGCCTGGAACCACAGCAGCCCAGGACAGAGTGCTGTAAAGAAGTGCGAGTGTGTGTGTTACAGGAGAGAGAGAGGAAGGGAGGTGGATTCCAGTCACTGAACAGGTGCGTTACCTAATGAGAGAGGTATGACAGAAGAACTGGTCTGGTGAGGTGGGTCAGTCATATTGGTTTCTGACCATTAGATGGAGCAAGAGAGCTTCTGAAATAAGATATACCTGCCTCCTCACCTGAGCTTTTGAAGGCTGGGCTCCCTTCCCCCACAACTGTGTGTGTTTGAATGCCACTAGGTGAAATGGTGTCAGCTCCCTATGCTCTCTGCCCTTCTATGAGGGTGAGAGGGAACAGACCACAGAGGGGCCACAGAAAGCCCAGAGCAGGTGAGTGAGTGAGTGAGTGAGAGAGAGAGAGAGAGAGAGAGAGAGAGAGAGAGAGAGAGAGAGAGAGAGACACTGTCCTCGCCCTATACACAAGGGGAAGTCTTCCCTAGTAACCTGGCGGGGAGGAGTCAGTACACCGTGTGTGTGAGCGCGCATACGCGTGTTTGTGGTGCGTGGAGGTTAAGTCAAGTTTGCTTTACTATGAGGACACAACACTGAAACACACTGGACTTGGTGTAGTTGGGGGGCATGAGATCTGAAAAAGAGGAGTGCAAACCCGGTGAGTGTGCGCGTCAGAGAGAGAGAGAGAGAGAGAGAAAAACACAAACGTACTGAATTCTTTACCCTCTTAAGAGACCGTAGATAGTTGGGGGAGTGTTTGTGTATGCATCTTTGCACTTGTTCTACCAAGTGTCAGTGGGTTTGAATTTGATTTTAACTGCGTAATGCTCTTGTAACCTGGATCACAGATTTACAACTGACAGATTTACACCTGACCAACTTTTGACGCCTGTGTGCTGAGTCAGTCTCTCGTGTAGGCTATCGCTTAGCATGTAGCTACATGACATTTTTAAAGCCGAGTATTGACATGAGCTGCGGTTGACCAAGTCTCAACGGGTATTTTTCACGTTTAACGATTGATTATAGTCCTTTGAATGGGTTATATTTTCACATGACATTTTTGTCACTTTGTTTGTTTCTACTTGATGTAAATCGAAAGCGGTCAGTTTGCCTCACCGCGTGTGATCTATAAAAAGAAAGCCAGACAGAAGTTACTTGAGTTTACTGTTAATGGTTGTTTAGCGATGGGGAAGAAGATTCACAAAAGCAGCGTGGAGATCCTTTTAATACGACATAAATGTGATTTAATGATCGGACATTTGCGCTTTCATCGCTGCCATCTGCTGTAAACCTTTAAAGTCAGATCCGTGACACGGGGTGTGTATCAGACCTTTTAACCTGGTATGTGATCGTGTGGATATTCTGTATCTTCAAAACTATTGGGAGTGATTTCTTCGTCTCGTTTGTATAGCATTCGTCACTGGTTCATGTTCGGGACGTTTCATAGGCGTTTCGGGAGGATGTGTAGCGTGATGGCAAGATGAGCTTATGGTTTTGGCATGTTAACTACATCAAATTCCAGTGAATCCTCACTTGGCGTATTCGTGAAGCAGGAATGGATGAGTTTTAGAAGCTGCCGCTAAATCGGCTCTGCCCTGTGCCTTTGGCAATGGGCAAAGGGCCTGTGACTGTCAAAAGTTGACCCACGGTTAATCAAGCTATGTTAGACTTACGTAATCAAACTCGCACGCCCCTTTGAGTCAACACCGTGAGGTGGTGTTTTACATGCTTTACACACCTTCTCCAAACTCCCAACACGAGGCAGGACGGGATTTAATGTCATGTAAACTTGTCTAGCTAGGTAATGTTGATGTGGGGGGGCGGAATCGTTCAGTAGATTATGCTATCATTGCTTAAATGAACTCTGGCTAATAAATGCAATTCCCACATCAGTCAGAACCACCACTGAATTTTGTTTTAAACTATTTCTGTTAGTATAACATCTTCTCAGACTCTTAGTTTAATAATGCCGATAAAATAAACGGCTCAGTGGCGGGAAGTTGGGGCTATTTTTAATAAAATTCCTTTCAGCTTAATAAGAAATCTAGCCTGACTTGACACAGAAGTATTTCGGCGTGCTTCAGAAATATAGTGATTGATCGCGATGACAGGTAACCTTGAAAGTCTTCTGTCTTGTGTCCGCCTCTCTTTGCCCCAGGCCGCTGTGTACATTTACAACAAACCGTAGGTGGATGCGAATGTTCCTTTACTGGTTCTCCATTATGCCGGAATGCCGGCTCTGTGTTCTTATTATGTCGGTGATTGCACACGTGGTAGCGGAGGGGGCGCTATGGCGTGCTTGTGCAGCTCAGAACAGGGAGTAGATGCTTGTTGATCTTTGTATATGTAACGCATGCAAGTAGTAGCGCGCTTCCTGGCGCGTGGCCCTAGCACACCGAGCTTTTTGTCTGCCACCTTCGAAGTGTGCACGAAGAGTGCACTGTTCAAGCCCGTTCGTATTGCGAACTGCGTTGCACCGTCAAGGCGGGGAGTTTAGCGGGGTTTCAGAATGAGAGGCGCTACGTCTGAGTGTTAGTTTTACGTAACACATCTACTCCAAAAAAAACATGCCACTGTATGGGACGATGAGCCAAGAGGATTTTAGTGTTGGCATTGCACTGTGGTAGTGATAGTTTGTTATTGCTTGTTTGTAGTGTTGTTGTTGATGTTGTTGTTAGACATTTTTATGGAGGCTTTGATTATTTTGTAGCTGCTTGGAAGAAGTATTGGTGTTTCTACATTTGCTGATGAATGAAATTAAAACGGCCCAGAACAGAACATCTGTAGTCATAGAGACAGACCAGCACTGAAGTGTTAGACCCCCTTTTGGTGTTAACTAGGAACAGTGTACGACTATAATTGAATTCTGATCATTGTGATGGATGGTAAGTGATAGAAGAGTGTATATTGTGTGTGTGTGTCTGCGTGTGTCGGCTCTTTGGTGGCCATCTACTGGCACAGAGCCTAATCTGCTCGTGGTAAAAGTGTGAATCAATTACTGATATCTCCTGTCGGCACGGGTTGGCTGGCTGTTTGTTCAGAGGAGCCACAGAGCAATTAATTTAGCACAGCTGTCCTCCGCAGATACACACACACACACACACACGTACTCCTATAGAAACTCCCACATATACATACCTATACATCCAACTTTGACACTGCTTGGCTCCACATATTCCGCGTTCTCCGCTCTGCCGGAGACGTCCTCCGCTGTTGAAAGAAACTGGTTGTGCCTCGATTTTTTTTTTATTATTATTATTTTTTTTTGCATGAGAGGCAAGCGTGCGCTGCCTTCTGGCCCACAGTGCCGCGGGGGTTTCTAAAGACTTTTCACGGGCACAGTCCTGGGCCACCGCAGATAGCTTTCTGTCGGGCCCACGCACCTCCTCTCGCTCCAGCCTCGTCTTCGCTCCGAAGGTCTTATCAGCGCTCTGCTGATGATGATGAGCGCTCATTGACTGCTCCGCGTGGGACTCGCGAAACGTACGGAGCGGCCGGCGTTCCCTCGCAGGGAATCTGGGTCAGGCTGCTGGAAGTGGGAGGCTCGGATTTTAACCAGTTTAATCCGGACTAATGAAAGGATCTTGGGAGGTTTTACAGTTCTCGCCCCCCAAATGAAATGGCAGATGTTATAATGGCAGGGTGAAACTCAGGGCTGCATTCTGTGTTCTAGTGTTGGTTCGGTGTTGTGTGTTCTGTTCAGTCTTCCAGTGCTGGTTCTGTGTTGTTTGTGGCCCATCTGTTCTAAGACCAGTTGTAGTGGAAGTGGGTTCTCAGATCTCTTCTTTTCTCAACACTGTACACCTACTGGGTTTAAAGTGGGGGGTTCATCAGTTATAAGACATGCTGGAGCCTGGCTGAAGTGTGAACAGGGTGTGTGCAGTAGGCTTGATTTACTGATAATTGGACTCGGGGTGAAATGATCACCGCTCAGATTAGTGTGGACAGGGAGGAGATGAGCGACTGCGCTACTGTAATTCCATACTTTGTAAGAGCCAATAGCCCCATGGTCCATCAGATGAAGAGTGGCCCTTATCGCCACAATGCCGACCTCTGTGGTTTCCCTCGGCAACTGCGGGCAACATTGCTCCTTTTGATGTGAATCATATCTACAATTATCAGAGAGAAACAGTCCGTTGGGTGGACACACACACACACACACCATAGAGGCAGAGAAGGGGAACAGGAGGGTGGGAGTGAGAAACTAAGAGTGAGAGAAGGGAAAGAGTGTGTGTGATGTTCGTGCAAACATCCTGTCACGTTGGTGTCCCTGGCCGTTGAATCTGGGGTCAGTGGCTTCATGGATTTTTTTTTTCTTTTTTTTTCCCTCCCCCTGCACAGAGATCCACTGGCAGGAAAGAAACGTCCTGTGTGCATGTGTTCAGTACATCAGCGTGTAGCCCCTCCTCGCCAAGGCGTCAAACCCCAGCTGGGTGCATCCAGACACCAACCTCGACACCACTCCCTCCGTAGAGCACTTGTAAGATGTGCTTACATCTAACCAGAGATGGTGTCGAGAGAGGCACGGTCTCCCAGGCAGAGATGGCTTTTGATAAAACATTCCCTTTGTACATTATCAAAAAGAAAAGCATTATAAAGGAGTCTGAATGGGAGGAGGGGATTGGAGGAGGGGATTGGAGTAATCCAGTGGGAGGGTCTTCTGATTGCTATTTTATGCACTTACTTTCTCGCAGTCACTAAAGACCTTTTTGTTTTGCACTTGTTTGTGTGACACACACACACACACACACACACACACACACACACATACATATCAGCAGCTGAGGGTGAATTTAAAAAGTAGCGAATGCCCAAGCTAGTCCTGACTGTTCCAACTTTCCACAGATTGTAAATGCAGCAAATGCTTGTTCTTAACGAGTCACTCTTTGAGGCATTATCTCTCTCTCTCTCTCTCTCTCTCTCTCTCTCTTCATTAATGTGTTTATCAGCGGAATGACAGCCAGGGTGTTTTGACTACACGGTTTATCTGGGCTAACGGCAATGAGTTGGGCGCAGGGCCGCAGAGAGAGCACCCAGTTTGGCTGACTTGGCAAGGGATTGTGGGAAACTACCAGGCAGCGTCTGTGTCTGTGTGTGGGGAAGTATGTTTTGTTCTATTTGTAGAAATACTTTGAGAAGTGACATGTCAGTGTAGCATCTGAAGTTGGTTAGTCTTGTACGAGACCTCCTGGAACGCTTTTCTAGCTCAGCCTTTAACAAAAGGCTGTGTCATATTCCTTCTTGGGGAGATCGTCGGGCCACCGTCGTCCACTTCAGCAGGGATTCCCAGACCACTCCACCCCTCGACCTAATAGCACAGAGTGTCTCTCTTCATCCAAAACTGAGCGCCCACCATGTGTCGGAGAAAGGCCCTTCTAGGATTTTCCGGAACATGCCGTAAATCCAGCCCTCCCTGGAGTTATACGAAAACATTCCTGCTGTGGCCCAGAGACAGCTGTGAGGGCTCCTCCATCACTTCCCAGTGGCGTGCTGAGGATTCGCCGGCAGGAAATGAGACGCCCACCCCTTTAGCCCCAAACACTAGAAACACCAGTTCCTTAGAAACGTCAACCTCGCACCTTGGACCGTTCTATTCAGCACAGCTATCGTAGTTACGGAATACAACCCTCAAGCTGCCAGGCAGAATGTGTTAGCCATCAAATCTTCATCAGTGGTCAGTTTCAGACCTCAAGACCACGGTGGAACAGAAATGGATTCTGCTGGATGGTTAATGCTAACGCGTGGTCTCAGTTCTACTGTAGTCCTTAACTGTACGCCCACAAGATGTGTGTAATGTTTTGAGTAAAGTGAGTGGTAAGTTTACAGTCTTGTCTACTTTTGGAGTTGTTCTGTGGGGAGTGTTTCTCATTGAATTATGGACGTGTGTGTGTGTGTGTGTTATGGCTTTGTGATTTCTATGTGTGTTCAGTTTTTGAGGACCAAAACAATTGCGTGACAACTTGAGCAGTTTTGTGTAAAATTCACATTAAATAGTGTTAAATAGGATTTGACACTTAAGAAAAGCATTTACCTCCTTTATACAGAATGACCTTTTGTCGTACGTTACTTTGCGGAGTCCTGACAAATCAACTTTGACTTGCAGTGACAGTTTGTTTACCATTTTAGCAAATGCTGGTATGCTTGAGTCTTATCGGCTTTCTGAGAAATGCCATCCAGATACAATCAGGACAGAAAGGTTAGTGGGAGACACACACACACACACACACACGGTGCGTTCTGAAGTAGATGGGTCGGAGCCACTTCTCTTGCTCATGGTTTTAGGGCTTTCCAGTCTGCTTGCTCATATGTGGTCAGGGAGGTTCGCGCTGGAGGTGAAGTACATCAAGAGTGATCCTGTCTAGGTTTTTCTCCCAGACGTTTTGTTTAGTAGCAAATGGTTCTTCTTAACAAAATATGTTGATCTGTATGTATTATACTTCTGATAAGACTGATTGTATCTCCTAAGTGTACAATATGGCAACGTTTTCATTCCAAATGTAAGCACTGGAACAGAAGTTGAAATGAAACTTGAATCCTTCTTTATGACCTCACAATACAGATGAAATACTGCATTGCGATTACATTACTGTATATATTTGCAAAATGTAGTGAAATATATTAAACAACAGTAATCACTGTCACATGACTGAAGATTACACTGCATTACTGTGACGAAAATGATTTGTCTTTGTTAGATCATGTAAATGTCTTGATTCGACAAACCACCACAGAATCTCGCCTGCAAGGTCTGGGATTGGTCAGGATACAGAGGGCTCATTTCCATATTAGATGGATCTTTGCATATTTGGCCATTCTGCAGGGCCATCATCATAAAAGCCAGTGATAAATATTAAACAATATAGGCTATTGTACAGGTCCTCTGCACATGGACAGTTTGGCACTTTTCTGATGGTCTCAGATAACCTTTGAAGCACGCACCAGTACATTCATTGGTATACAGGCAGTTATCATTGTGAGAGACTGATCCATTGATGACAGTTGCTCAGAAAAGTTGATGTTACTTATTGATGTTCTTTGATAAGTGTTGAAACGGTCACATTGTCGGTCTGTGTTTGAGAACTGGTTCTCGTTTCTGGCAGTATTTTGGTTAAAGGCTATTTTTGGACTTATTTTGACTAGCTAAGGACATTTTTCTGAGTACGCTCTCTGGAAAAGAGCATCTGCTAATGCCATAAATGTAAAATCCGGAATCAATGTCGGCATTTTCCTAGTTCTTCAAATGTCTTTAAAAGTCTTTAAAATGACCAAGCACAGCAAAAAACAGTCGACCTCCACCCCCCACCCCACCACCACCACCACCACCCTCCCGCTGACTCTATGTTCCTCTCCCACCCTGGTGGCTTGGTGTTCTTGTCTCGGAAGAATACCGCCCTTGGACGTTTGCCACCAAACGCTCACGACACGGTGAAAGAACCGTCTGGCCTGGCGTGAGACGCACGCCTGTAGCGTGGAGATGGCAGCTCACGTGTGCCATGGCGGGAGTCGGGTTGGGGGTCTGTGGCGCTGTCCGTCTGCCTGCGTGGTCGAGGAGGTGGAGGAAGATGGAGGAGTAGGCTAATAGGTGTAGCATTAGCTCTCGGCAATGCCAGGCCCCTGCCAACCGAGTGCTACACCCCCGCCCCCAATCGCTGCAAGTGTGGGTTTGTTCACAGCAAATACCAGAGAATTAAATCCACGCTGTTATGCTCTCAGACAGGGTTACATCATGTAAATGCAATGTTTGCCACTAACAGTGACAGCACACAGGGCGTCATTAGGGAGAGGGAGTGGCTGTAGGCTATTATCAGGCCCACACCGCTTTACGGAGTAGAAACGTTCTGATCATTCTGGGACACCCACCGCTCTCTGACGTTTAAACATTCCCAATGTCTGCCCCATTTTTCTCTTCCTCTGTGCTGGGACACACCGTTACCCATGAAGCTTTGGTGCAGATGGCTTCGCACGCGTTTTCTGCCACAAAGGAGCTAGATTTGAGCAGTTTTCCTTTCGAGTTCTTCTTCTCGGGGAAGCGGAGAGGCAAGCGCTCCCTCCGGCGTTCCAGCTGATCCTTGTGTAAGACGCGTCGATCGATTCTAAAGTGCGTTTGAGGGAATTATGGGTCTGATTGCTCTGCGTAACTCAACCGCAGGTGTCACTGGAGACTCTCTTTTTGTCTTTTCCTCTCTCCTTCTCACACTCTTTCCCTCTCTCTCTCTCTCTCTCTCTCTTTATTCTCTCAATCCATTCTGAAGTGATTTCTCCCAACCAGTGGGAGTTATTGTTCTCTTCAAATAGCGGGTCATCACGGGCGTGTGTGTGAACTTGTTATTGCAGGCTCTGGACTGTCGTGCTGGTGCTGGGTGTGCACCACTGATACTGTGACTTTTTTTGTTCAATAATAAGTCGTTTAGTTTGTATAGTTTATGATGTCTGGTCATCTGCATTTGACAAAGCACATTGTTTGCCTAAGCAGTAAAATTTATGTCATTATCCTCCTACATAAATTTCTACACTCAGCCATGCTTACTTTAACAGGCATTCTTTAGTCATTACACCAGCGGAGATTTAAGCAGATATAAATCACGTCCACGCTGTTCGTTCCTGATCTCGCCGCGCTCCGTTCTCACGCTGTTGTGCTGGTGAGCTCACGCATTCAGAGCTGCTCGCGTGATGCCTGCTCCCCAGAGCCCTGTACCCACTGCCCTAGATAAGTCACTTCCAACGTAAACAAACGAGCACGCGGCTTTAGGCTGAAGGACGGAGGTGTGAGGGATGGCTCTTTTCCAGCTTGGGATGCCCAGCCAACGGCTCCGGTTGTGGATCTGCTCGCTCTTCTGGTCCTTCGAAGTCACCTGGTACACTGCTTATCCTGTAGTGCTAGAAGCTAAACTGTGCTCCTCACCTCCCCCCGTCGTTCTCGTTACCAGTCTCTCACTGCAGCTTCATAACGCCTTTAAGTGAATTCCTCTCACGGCGGACTTTATTTTAATTAGGCGGCCTCTCTTTGTGTTTGTATTTATTGTATTGTTTTTTTTTTAATGTTTGTTTATTTTGAGATGGTGAGTAGCTCCTTTGCTATGAGAAGATCAATTACCACACAAGTCCTTAGTGCCTTGTGCTTTTGTCAGAAATCGATTCCTTTTTTGTCCTGCCTTTCATTTGACCGAAATAGTCCAGTAATTACATCGACTATGATGGAAACGTGATGGATTTTGGACTCGGTCTGCTGTTACAGTTTAGCTGTTTATGTCGTACAGAGGTACAGGGACTACAAGCGATTTGTGTTTCGTTTTGTTCCCTCAGTGACTCGTCCTGCTCTTTTTGAGAGAGATTGATTCCTTTGCAGTTGTAATGCAGAGTGTCTTCATCCAGACCCACCGAGATGCTGCTTCTCTGTGCTGTGGTGCACTTTCACCAACGCGTCTCTCCAGCAGCTCGGCGCACATTCGATATTTGGCACCGCATTACACAGATGTCAAAATGCTGAATCAATTTGTTTTACGAGTCTACCGGTGAGGCCTGATGAAAGTTTTTGGTTTTAATTGAAGTTCCAGTCAGCCGGTCTGGTCTCTGTGCACAGCTCAGATAGAACGGCTTTCCACTAGGAACAAAAAGCAACTGCTCTTCTGTCCATTAAAGAAAACGCACACGTTTTCCAGAACGTTCTTCATCCTTCTGCGTGCTGTCTCCCTGTGCTCTTTGGTGAATACAGTGCTGTTTCTGCTGGTATTTTGACAGTTACTCTGGGCTGGCATCCGCTTCTGTTGCCGTGGTTTCATCATGTTGTTTATCACGTCCGTTCCCTGAAGCGTGTGTGTGTGTGTGTGTGTGTGTGTGTGTGTGTGCGCACGTGCACATGCACGCGCAAGGTAGCAATGACATGGTGTTTGTGGAAGATTTTAACCATCACAGTCACTAATTGGCTATGACTGGTAACAAGAAACTGTGTGTGTGTGTGTGTGTGTGTGTGTAAGATGGGGATACTGCAGGGATCCTGTATGTGTAATGTTCTTCTCATATTCTCAACTGAGTCAATCTTCCTTTAACTGCCTTTAAGATCTGTCTTAGACTAAATGGGGGGAAAAGTATCAGTAAACACTGAGTATAAACACACACACCAATATACCCTTAGTATAAACACACACACACACCAATATACCCTTAGTATAAACACGCACACCAATATACCCTTAGTATAAACACACACACTGTTACACACCAATATACCCTTAGTATAAACACACACACACCAATATACCCTTAGTATAAACACGCACACACCAATATACCCTTAGTATAAACACTCACCTCGATACACTCTCTGTATAATGTACTCGCACCCTGAGAGTAAAGGCTCTTACACGCTCTGTCTGTCTGTCTGTCTGTCTGTCTGTCTGTCTGTCTGTCTGCACAGTGCTATTGAGGGGAGAGGTGGCGCAGCTACAGGAAGACGTGCACCTGCTCCGTCAGATGAAGGAGATGTTGGGAAAAGACTTGGAGGAGTCTCAGGGAGGCTGTTCGGCTAGCGTGCTCTCCGTCGCCGAGCTCCGCGTGCAGTTGTCCGAGAAGGAGCAAGAACTGGAGCGAGCCAAAGAAGCCTTACAAGGTCCACCACACACACACCAGCACACACACCAGCACACACACCAGCACACACTGCCCAACACCACACATCAGTACACATATCAACACAGACCACAAACTCATACCAACGAACAACCCAACACATCGCACATGCCAAAACACCCCGGCACTCACCAAACGCCTTACCACACACAAGAGCACGCACCAGAACACACCACTCCACACCAACATGAATCAGGACACACCAGAATGCACCAGGACACACCAACGCACACCAGGACGTACCAACACACACGTAGTTTGTAGAACTGGCAGGACAGGGCCTCTGCATCTCTTCCACAACCTGAAGCGAAAGAATGTCAGTGTAGTGTCCGGCATCCCAAGACCACCACAGCAACACACACACACACACACACACAGCAATGCTGTGCATTATCACCTGAACGTGCTTGATGCAGCAGACCCTCTTAAACTCTGTGTGATGAGATCACAGAACACCACTTCAAAGGGATCTCTGAGTAAAGCCTGACATTTAGGAATAACCTCAATGTGAAACATAAACTGTTACTATTTTTTACTAACGGACGTCTGAGCTTTTAAAAGGTTTCAATAAGTGAATACATTTTTAACGATCAAGACTATTTCATAAGTCGTCATCATATTTACTCTTGCTCTTCTGAAGAGAATGTTTAACTTCAGTGTTGTTAGCGAAGCCCAATATAAAACTTGCTGGAACTTTTAAAAAAAAAAAAAAAACTTGAACTCTTTATTCACATGATTCTTTACAGCAGTGAGATTTTCCTGTTGTAACATGAGCCATAAAATGTCCACGGGAGATACTGGAGTAAGAATACTATAATCCTGACCTCATACTGACCTCAGCAGCTAACAGGAAGTGATATCAGGTGGCGTGGGAACAGTGTCAACAGCAGATCGTGGTTAATCATTGTTGAGTTCCACCTGCCTGCTACTGTAGCTGGTATCTGGGCTTTGAAGCTATTCCCTTAACGCAAGATGATCTCTGTGGAGAGCAAAGGAGTTTCAGGCTAGATATCCAGCAGAGCTCTTGACCAAGTTTGGCAACATGGGTGTCGATTTATGCAGGAAAGCTGCATGCTAATCTTATCCGACATCTCATTATCTTCTTATGGTAATTCTGGCGGAGCGTGTTTTGTGTAAACGGTCAGAAGAGGCGCCTGAGCGCTTGCTGAGCCTCTGTGTGCTAGCGTTAGCGTCCTAGTCGTCCTCAGCCGTGCGCCTGAGCGCTCGCTGAGCCTCTGTGTGCTAGGATGCTAACACTAGCACAATCAACAAATGAGATTCGCTCAGGCCGCGAACGTCCTCCATATGCTCCTGCGTTCCGCTATGATAGCAGAAAGCTACGAGACGCCTTCTTAAACCAATTCGTTATCTTCCTATGAAGGTACACAATGAAGCCTGGGCACATGTGTGTGTTACACCTCCCCCACCCCAATACTTGAACTATGGTGTGACACCATTGTGACCCCACTGTGACCCAAGCTAAAGATGCATCTGTCTGGCAGTCTTGTTGCTTTGGTAACGCATGGGTTGTTCACTGCATGTAGTGTTTGGAGCTGCCCAGTCCTTGTTCAGTGAGCCAGCATGCTGGAGAAACAGGGAGCAGAGTGGTGGGATGTCAGGAGGGGTGTACAACCAGTAACATGAAATGTGTTGGGGATATTTTAGTCCTCTCTGGTCCTGCACGTGTTATGGGTGTTGGAGAGAGAAAAGCAGCTGGCAGATTTGTGTGTGTTATGTGTGTGTGCATGTTACATGCATGTCTGTTGCGTGTGTGTTTGGTGTGTGTGTTGGAGAAGCAGGTGGCAGGTTTGTGTGTGTGTGTGTGCTTGTTTGTTTGTGTGTGTGTGTGTGTGTGTGTGTGTGTGTGTGCTTGCTCATGAATGAGAAGGGCTGTTGTTGACTCGTGGTAGAACCGGTTAGAGTTTTGGTGTGTCCTGAAGAAGGTGGGACTGTGGGTGTGGTAGCTGACACAGCTGCTGAGGGACTCAGGTGGCTGGTGAAGCCTGTCCTACTGACGGGTCTCTGGTGGAGCACTGCAGTAGATAAAACTCCACCCTCACACAAGCAACAGCGTTCAGCCAGTACTGAGATTTGAGGGAGTTTTGTCGCATTTTCTATGAGTTAGATGCTATGTACCATCTAGATGTGTTAAGTCAGTTTAAGCTACTTGGTACATGGTGCTTTTAAACCTTGGGGACATTTAAGTGTCTCATTAATCTTTTAATGTATGTGCTATTTGTTTTCTTTGACATAAAGGAAGGAATTTAATATACGTTTTTTTTCCTCTTTGGAAAATCATGTGTTGATTCACAGTGCTCCCTGGTGGCCAGATCATATATTACAAAATAAACGTATTATTCTTTCAAATAGTGAAATGGTTACAATACCACAGGATTTCAAGTTTACAAACGGCCACTAGTTACCTTAAAACCTTATAAAAACTTCTAATTTTTTAAAACATAAAAAGAAGAGGAGGATGATGTGTTTTCCACAAAGCTTTACATGTCAGAATGAATAATCATCAACAGAATTTGAGAGCCAAATCTGTTACACATCAGAACATCTGTATTTGGACATTGAGTAAAGAACATATTTGAACAAAATCAGTAATCGTTTGGGTTATGCCATGAATCTGAAGGAACTGGTTTGCAAGGGCCTCGTTGTAGCATTTGTCATTCTTGTTTTGAGTGTCTGATTCTGAAAGTTGTACATTTGTGTGTGTTGTGTGGCGGTGTGTAGCAATGAAAGGTGACCGCAAGAGGTTAAAGTCGGAGAAGTCTGACCTGGTGAACCAGATGCAGCAGCTGTACACCACGCTGGAGAGCCGGGAAGAACAGTTGCGAGACTTCATCAGGAACTATGACCAACATAGAAAGGTCTGCCCATCCCTTAACTCCGCCCAACACATTAACCCCACCCACCATTGCCCAACAAACCCCACTACGCACACATACACTTCAACTGCGCTGTTCCACTACTGACCACGATTGTGTTTGTCAAATCTTTTCTAGTGTTTGAGAAGCTGTGGTTTATCAGATCACACAGTTGAGCATCGCCTCAAACCTTTCATTTAAGATTTCGGAGTGATTTTTACAAATGAAGACATTGTCACACTTTAGAGCAGGACACACTGCCTGCTAGGGCAGGACCAGGACCTTCAACCTGCGGGTCCGTAAATCTCATCCCAGGCACTGTGGCGGATCTGGAGGGAGCTGCGGAGTGACGTGTGTGTGTGTGTGTGTGTGTGTGTGTGTGTGTGTGTGTGTGTGTGTGTGTGTGTGTGTGTGTGTGTGTGT
>JAOYMR010000018.1:10383728-10407391 GCA_025802075.1 Tenebrosternarchus preto | reverse complement strand
CCCAATATTTAAGCCTGCCACCCTACTGAGGCTTGTGCATGGGTGATGCGTAACAGCTGAGCGCACCCTGCAGAGTGTCGTACGCTGTTTATGTGCCTAACTCTGCTGTTGCCATGGAGATTTTTACATTTAGTGCTGTTCGTTAGCTCTGAGTGTTCTATTGTGTTGTTGTGTTATGCCTCTCTGGTTGCATCTCATGTTACTGAAAGTGCGTGCGTGTGTGTGCGTGCGTGTACGCGTGCGTGTGCGTGCGTGTACGCGTGCTTGTGTCTGTCTTTGTGTGTGCGTGTGTGTCTTTGTGTGTGCGTGTGTGTCTTTGTGTGTGCGTGTGTGTCTTTGTGTGTGCGTGTGTGTCTGTCTTTGTGTGCGCACTCCTCCAGGCGAAACAGTCTCTGGCCACTCTGACGAAGGATGTTCCTAAGCGTCACTCGGTGGCCATGCCGACGGAGCCCGTGGTGAACGGCAGTCAGGAGTGGGTGATGCAGGCGGAGCTCCCCCTCACTGCAGCAATCAGACAGAGCCAGCAGAGCCTGTACCACTCACACCCCGCTGACAGGCAGGGTACGACACGCACTCAAAACACGCACACGTGTACGTACACACGCGCAGACGTATGCACACGTACGTATGTACATACGTACACGCATAGACGCACACACACACACACGCGCGCACGCGCTCACGCACACTAGCTGTGCATCACCCTCCCACCCACTTCCCTCACATCCACACTTACCCCCTGGCACTCTCTCTCTCTCTCTCTCTCTCTCTCTCTCTCTCTCTCTCTCTCTCCACTCACCCCCTGGCTCTCTCACCCACCACAGGCGCATTACGGATTAGCCCATGCCACTCCCGCCAGCCCTCTGTCCTGTCGGATGCCTCGGTGGCCGATGGCGACCGCTCGTCCACGCCCAGCGACATGAACTCGCCTCGCCATCGGACCCACTCCCTCTGCAATGTAAGAGCTGCCTGGCCCCCTCGACCAAGTAATCAGCCTCCAGACTTCTTCCTTTATCTCCTACCGTTCTCTATTCCCAGCTCTGCTCAGGAGTAGGGCTTCACGGTCCGACCTCAGAGCCGCGGTGCCCCGGGCTGGTTGTGCGGGAGTCCTGCAGGGGAGTGCCGAGACACGGTTGGGAGTAGAACAGGGCGAAGGCAGTGGTCCTGCAGCCCTGCTCCTGAGGAGACGTTTACTGTACTAACGTCTCGAATGGAAAATGTGACTGACCTGGCCGTGTGTCCCCACTATTACCCCCCTCCTCTCCTCTCTATAATTCTCTCTCTGTCGGTCACTCTTCCTTTGTCTCTCTCTCTCTCTCTTTGTTGGACTATATTTCTCTCGTTTGTTTTCGCTCTCTTTCACTTTCTCTCTCTCTCTCTCTCTCTCTCCACTCTGTGTTGTACTCTGTTTCTCTCTCTCTCTCTCTGTCTCTCTCTGTCTCTCTCATTTTTGTGTGTGCCCAGTCCATGGAGGACCTCGAGGATCAGAAGCGTAAGAAGAAGAAGGAGAAGATGACTCTGGGTTCTCTGTCTCGAGTGTTTGCCCGGGGCAGGTCCCAGCGCAAGTCTCTGGACCCTGGCTTGTTTGATGGTACTTCCACCCCTGATTATTATATAGAGGAGGATGCCGACTGGTGATTAGGCTGTGTGTGTGTGTGTGTGTGTATGTGTGTGTGTGTGTGTGTGAGGACGCACATATGAGCGTGTGCACGTGTGTTTGTATGCGCCATTTCCCCGCAAAACCACAGGAAAGACGAAAGACCTGCTGTCTCCTTGAAATGTACATTACTACACTCAAAATATTGTATGTAAATGAAATATATATTTATATATGTAGGCATATGTAGATATGTTTACATGCATATAAATATATACATGGGATCATCTGCGTGTGAATATATTAATGCTGTGTTATAACGCCTTTATTTGTGGTAATATATGTCTTTTTTTATAAACTGGAAACTTGAAATACTGCTGTGTGTTTGTAAATAAGAATTCTTGTGCACCTTGTCTTCATTCTGTCTGTCCTGAATGCTTCTTTTCAATGTTTGTGCCTAATTTACATTGCCATGTTCCCTTCAATCATGTCTAATATGATTTGTATTCCTCATTTCCATACAACACCTGGGCTGTCTCCATACCAACCCTACTGACCTTGCACAATTTCCTATTTATTTGGTCTCCAGATATCTGCTGGAAAAAAAGTATGATTTACTCAAAACTCAGTGTGATAGGATCTTTGACTTGATTTAGGTCAGTAAATAGTTGAAAAAGGCCATTATTATTAGACAAGTAAGAAATAAACCCACACGTGTTATTCTCCATTACACGATACTGCAAGGTTGTATCGAGGTGTCCATAGGGCATCATTTATGCACACGCCCACAAAAGCAGTTTTTTTCCTGAGCAAACAAAAGTCCAAATGAAAATATCACTGCTAAGTAACAAGTAAGTACTCGTGTATACATGTATGTGGTTAGCACATGCTCTAAGAAGGAACTTTCGCAAAGCTGTTGAGGAGATATCAGTGATAAAGGAGATAACAGTGCTATAGGGAAGATGTTGGGGACAGATATTGTGACTAGAAGAGATATTGGCCCTACAGAGGATACATCAGCGCTGTAGAGGAAATATCATTTCTGCAGTAGAAATATCGGCAGTGTAAAATAGTTATGACTTCTGTAGAGGAGATATCAGTACTGTAAGAGAGGTGTTGGTGCTCGAGGGAAGATATCAGCACTATAGGAACGATATTAGCACTTCAGAGGAGATGCAAAGATAAGAGTTGGATACTCGGTGTACAGCAGCTAACCAATATACTACAACAGAACTGTAGTCTGTTGTCCTGAGACAGTCGCTCCTTTATGTAGCTTGCATGAAAAAGATTTCCTAAGCTTGAGTGGTTCCTGGTAAAGGAAACATCGTTACGACTTCTTCAGACTACGCAAATGCACAACAGAAACTCACTAAAACCGGTCCTAAAATACAGATGAATTAGCTTGGACACTTGTTCCAGTTTGATTTCTGGGGCTGATTAAAATATCTTAGCACTGAGTTTGTCATGATTCGTGTTTGCACATAATGAACACGTCAGCCTCACGCACACCTTAACATGTGCCAAAGGTTACAAGAGAAGGGCGCGTTACCCTGATGGACATTCCCAACTTAGAGAAGGAATTTTCATCGTATAGGAATGTTATGAAATAATTTCCTCTTTATTCCTCCAGTGTGGAAAAAAACAGAATGGCCAAACCTAAACGCCATTGCTTTCATAACCTGCTCCTGAATGATCACCAACACCAATGATGTCATGCTTCTCTGTCACCGCTGGCATTATCAAATGCTTTGTTTTGTTTTAAAGACTTTTCTTTGCATTTGTGGAGACACTGATTTTTCTTCGTTCGGCTCTGTTAAATTAAAAACTTCCGTTTCTTATGTCGTTCTAATGAGTTTTATGTTGTAAGGTTTGTAATGTAGATTATGTCAGACATAAGAGTAAATCTATTAAAGACTTTTATTTAAAGATTAGGAATAAGGTTATTTCAGTGGATCAACACTGTCTTCATTTCACAGACAGAAATAAAGAGGTTTTAACATTCTGGAAATAAATATGATTAAAAAAAGATCAAAATAAAAGCTTATTTTAAAATAAAACCCATAACTCGACATCCATGTTCCTTTCTTCTTGATCCTGTGTGTGTGAGTGTATGTGCACACACGTGTGTGTGTGTGTGCGTGTGTGTCTCATGTAATGGTTTCCTCCTAACCTTGCTCTGGGGTTTCCATGTTCTGAGGTAAACTCCCCCTGCTGTTCATCTGTGATTTTACACACCATCTGTGTTGATGTGTCCTAACATTGTCTGACCTCAGTGGACACAAATGCCCTTTAAACTCCACTGCATTCATAACCTACATGAGTTATGTCAACTGAAATGACTATCATGTGCACACCATTAACCGTCTGATGATGGCAAAAATAGAAATCATTTTTTTGCCTCACGGCAGGGTTTATGCAAAAACGTACTCCTGAAAGATTTAGATTCATTGTACAAATCAATAACGAAGTGCTAACAGAGCTAAGAGGTATTTTTAATTTGTATAGTTATAAAAATGAATTCTAATTATTTTCTGTAGTTCAGTATAATTGGTCTTTTCTCATTACTTCAGATGATAACAGACTGTGATCTCTGTCCCTTCCATTAAAAACTACATTTCCCATGAGCAAGGTCTTTGCTCTGATTCTGTGCCTGCGCTGAGTTTAGGACCACGTCCTTCCATAGACTCCCATGAGGAGTCCTGCAGTCTTATTCTCATCTGATAACCGCCTTCTACTGCCCTCATTTCTCAGCTAATTAAAGACCAATTAAAACCTGATCTGAGCAAAAGCCATTTAAGGTGAACTTGCAGTGAGCTAAATTGTACCCTCTTCCTGCTCAGAAAAGAAAATTAAATATGATATGAAATACCTTTTATATTATTATTATTATTATTATTATTATTATTATTATTATTATTATAGCCCATGGACTCAAATGAGGTGTATCCCACATAGATATAACATGAAGAAAACATCCCATTTAATTGGCTGGCAATAGATGACATCGGCTGCACCATCAATCCAATCAGTTTATTGTGAGTTCCTAGTGTTCCCCCTGCTGGCGCACATGTAAAATGACACTCGATAGTGGGCGTAGACGAGCTCACTGATAGCGTCCATCACTCATGAGCTGTTAGCTGACATACTCATGGAAAAGGTGCACGCAAAGGCTGCTTCTGACGCATGTTATGAGTCACTCGGTGGATCATTACCGGCTACATGATTACAGCATGATTTGACATTCAGCATGATGTCTTGAGTAGGCAGAGGGGAGAAAGAGTAAAGATGTAACAATTTCCTCAACTATATCCACAGCAGGACACCTAATCAAGGCTGTGAGGATGTTTGCTGTGGTGTGTGTATGTGTGCATGCAATGTGTGTGTGTGTGTGTGTGCGCGCGCTACGTGCGTACATGTTTGTGTGTGGTGTGTACTTGTGTGTGGGGTGTGTGCGTACATGTGTGTGTGTTCAAGCAACATTTGGAAAGGAGATGAAAGTGCTTGGGCAGAGGAAAGCAGTGTAGTGGGGGGGGGGCTATGAAGCTGGAGGGTGTAGCACATGTGGAAGTGGTTATGAACCTGGGGAGTATCTGTGGTGAATTAGAGGCCTGATTACCCACGATGCTGTTAGCCACGGCAGGCTGTGAGTCCCTGCTATGAAATTACAGTATGACTCACTTCCTTCCTTTTGTTTGGTCTCTTAATGACAAATGCTCAAAAAGTTCTGTAATGCGCTGAGGCCGCACCACTACACAAACAGCCCTATTTATATGGTTTTCTGCAGTGTTCTTTCTGCTCTGAATGGATGAAGCATTATTTTCACTCTCGGTCCCTCTGACCCCCTTAAACCTGCCCTTCCTCCTGCTGCCTCCCCTGACCAATCCAGACTCTGACAGCCTCTCCAGCCTGACGCATCCCAGCCTATCAGATGGCGAAGAGCAGCTGGAACGGCTGCAACAGGCGGAGCTTACGCGCACCAGGCCGATGTCTCTGTGGAAGGCGGGAACTGTTCAGGCCTGGCTTGAGGTTGTCATGGCGATGCCTATGTACATCCGAGCCTGCTCTGAGAATGTCAAGAGTGGAAAGGTATGACTTCAGCTCCACTCTGTTCATCGCTCTCTCCCAGAGGCCTTTGCTACTGTAATTAAGATTTATAACTCCTTCCGGCAAAATCTTTTTTTTTTTAAATAGTGGTTCCTCCTCTAAAAAACCAAGAAGCTCAAAAATGAATCAGTGTTTCAGGAATTTGCGGCACAATAAAATCAAGCTCTCATGTTTGAGTTGGAAAATAGTGCACTCTTTTTTTTGGGGGGGGGGGGGCATGAATATTCGCAGTAGCTGAAGGAGTGAAGGTGTGAGCGGTTAGTGGAGCAGGTGGAGGTGGGTGGAGGGGGAGGCATGGGCTTCCCCCGTGCTCTGCGTGCCCAGGCTGGGAGCTGACAGTGCCGGCGTCCCCCGCAGGTGCTCCTGGGCCTGACGGATGAGGACCTGGAGCTGGGCCTGGGCATCAGCAGTCCACTCCACCGCAGGAAGCTACGCCTCGCCATCGAGGACTACCGGGAGGCAGAGAGTGGAGCAGGGTAACACACACACACACACACACACACACACACACACATTATGTTTATATTCTTTTCTGTTGATCTCTAATTATTTTAATTATATATTTATTTACCGGGTTGATGTACATACAAGTAGCAACTTTTTTATTGTACCTGTATATTGTATTTTTCACATGCTGCTATCTGGGAAACCTGAATGTCCTTTCATAAAATAAAGTCTTACCTTATATGTGAAAGGAACAGCTCAGCTAAACATGCTAACATGACTGTGGGTGCTATTAGTCATTAGTTAGCCTAGTCTGATAGCATAATGCTAACAAGCTGCTCTTTACCGGCGTTCGAGGTTCGCCACAGTAACTTCTTGACTGGACTGTTTAAACCTTTAAGACCGTAAATAATGATTTTAGCCGCTTCCCTCAGGCTGTCCAAAGCGGCCGACATGGACCATCAGTGGGTGTCTAAGACGTGGCTGAGCGACGTGGGTCTGCCTCAGTACTCGCAGGCCTTCCAGAACCAGCTGGTGGACGGCAGGGTGCTGTGCTCGCTCACCCGCCGCGACCTGGAGACGGTCTTCAGCATCACCAACAAGTCCCACGTCACCAGCCTGCTAGCAGGCGTCCAGCTGCTGCTGATGCTGGGCTTCGACAGAGAGGCGAGCTAGGGGGGCGGGGGGTGGGTGGGGCTGGGTTGTTCAGTGGAGTGGTTCTGTATAGAGACTTAATGTTTGTATTTGCATATATGCGTCTCTATGCGTGTGCATGTGTGTCCATGAGTGCATATTTCTGTGCACAAGTATATTTGCTTGTATGTGCATGCATGTCTGTGTGTGCAATGCATGTATGTGTGTGTGTGTGTGTAATGCATTGGTTTCTCTCCTAGGCTTTGCAGGCTCGTCGGGCACAGTGTGAGCACCAGGACGTGGACCCCGTGGTGTGGAGCAGTCATCGGGTCATTAAGTGGGTCAGAGACATCGATCTGAAGGTGTCTTTCAATGTCCCAGAAGATCTGTCAAAATACAAGTCCTTTTCTTTTCTCATGTGCACCTGTCTGTCTGCCAACAGATATTGTGTGATATGGTTTTACTCCAGCACATTCTTTAGGAGAGTTGGGTATGGAAATTGTTTGAATTGGGAGAGTGAGGAGATGTAAGAAGCTACTGAACTGTAGGAGCTAAACAGTTCTCCTCCACTCCAAAGTGCCTTCCTGGTGTTCTATATATTCACAGACTGTTTCTTAGCGAGGTCAAAAACCTTGTGTTCCGATTGCCTTATGAAGTATGTGTGTCTACGTGCGTGTGTGTATGTGCGTGTGTGTGTATGTGGCAAAATTAACTTTTCTATGTCTGTCAACATACACTGCAGACCACACACTTTTTATTTACATCATTCTACTTGTAAAGAAAGGCCAATGAGTTTAATGTGCAGAATGTGCACTTTACAGCTATACAGCTCTGTTTTACAGCTATCAGATTTTACATCTGTTCTAGAGAATCACTGCTCTCCCTTTTCTCCCCCCATCACTGATTTTAGAGGACCAAAAGTAATTGGACAAACAGCTGCTCAGCATTTCTTGGCCAGGATTTAAATGATTGACTTTGGCAATCAAGAGCATTAGATTTTCTTTGCCCTGAAAACCGCAGTTGGTTTAGCCATGCATTTGGGTGTCCTGTTACAGGGTCAGGGGGTCTTCATCCGTGTGCTTGGATGTTCAGGTGTCTCTAATCCCTTCTCTGCTCATCCTGATGCAGCTGACCACAGTCACGTCTTTGTTAAGAGAAGACGATGCTGACCTCGAACACATACATGCCTGTGACGTTTTACAAGCACTCCGCTTCGGATCATTCTTTCTTCACAATTTGCGTTGGGATGGTTGCACTCCCAACATGCTTCTGTGCTTAAGAAGAGGTCTGTGTGTTTGCTGGTGTGTTCACTCCCTTCCCCATGTAACAGGAGTACGCAGATAACCTGCAGAACAGCGGGGTGCACGGGGCCGTGATGGTTCTCGATCCATCCTTCAGCGCTGAAAGCCTGGCTAAGGCCTTGGAGATCCCCAGTAACAAACACATGGTCCATCGGCACCTCTACGAGGAGATGAAAGTGCTGCTGAATCCATCACGGCGAGTCACCGGACGTTCACGTTATCTTCTGAACCCCGCGCTGCTCTCAGTCAGAACCTCTCGCTGAGATTAGAAATAATTTTTTTTAAGTGTGACTACTTCGTTCTATTTTTATCAAAATGTTGATTTACCGAAAACTAGACATTTTCAGTAACATTAAGGCTACGTTCACAACGCCAGGCTGATGCGACTCAAATCTGAATCTTGCCTTAATATGACACATCTGATTTTTTCAAGGCTATGTTTACACATAAATCTGATCTTTTCAAATCAGATTTGAATTACTTTCGTATGTGGTTCAGTATCGTGTGTGGATCCAATTAGTGGCCATGCATCACAAATGTGTACAATCAGATCAGAATTAATGTGGATTTTTACTTAAATGTGTTTAGCGCCGTTGTTGTGGTTAACCAACACCAACAGCTCGGCATAACAACAGTGGAGGAGAACAGTAGCAGTGACAACAGTATCTGCGAAAGCTGTCTCGCTTTATTTCACCTTCTTGGTCTGATCACGTACAGCTGACGAACTGTTTGCCGCCTTCCAGAGTAAAATGCAACGCTCGAGCTACTACAGTAGAGTTTCCCTTTTCTTTTGTTTTTAATATCGCGACCCGTTCAAACGTTTTTTTTTATTATTGGTGAAACAGCAGCTCGTACAAAAATCTGTCGTGTCAGTGTGTGGTCGCCTGCCGGTTCAGGGACGGATGCGTTGACGTTAGTTTACTTGCATAAATGTGAACCGTCTGTGTAGACAAATCTAGTCTGAGTTAAAAAAAAAAAAAACGGAATTGAACAATGTGGTTTGTCTGTGGCAACATAACCTAAAGCGGTAAATGGCAAAACACAAACAATTTTACTGAACGCACATCAAACAGCGGGGATCGTTATGAAACTTTGTCTTTTCTAAGCTGTTCGCTGTAAAGTTTCTGGTGCGAGTCAGTGCGTAGGGAAAGTGACGGTGACGTGGTCTCTCCACAGGAGCAGTCAGAACCAGGACTCCAGCAGGAAAGAGGGAACCCACACGCAGTCGCCCGCCTCCACCTGCCGCTACGCTGAAGAGGGGAACCTCAGACTGAGATCAACCATGGTAAAGGCCTCGTCGCACCACTGTACAGGAGCCCAGCTATACAAAACCCCACCCCATGTTCATGGTTCCACCCCCATAGTTCATCTTATGAATAACTCAACCCCAACTAATGACTCCACCCCATAGTTACCTGTTCATGACTTTAACCCCCTGCTGTTTAGGCCTCTGTTTACCCTGCATTTAACCCCCACCTCTATACTGTTAATTCCTTTTTACCCTATACATAAAATCCTGTTCTGTTTACTCCTCTGTTTGTTCTATATATAACTCCACTCCCATACAATTTGCTGCTTTTTATCCTACACATACCAACATCACTTGTTCATAATTTACCCGTGTATTGTTTGTTTCTTTGTTTATATGTCTGTGTTTATCCTATATATCTATAGTTCTACTGCTATACCTAACCAGTCTCAGGTCATAACCCCCCCCCCCCCTTATCCAAAACTATTTATATGCTTTTAGTTAATGTTTTTTTCCATTAATCTGTTTTCTGTACATAACTCCACTTCTGTATATAACCTCACACCTGCATGAACGCCCACACCTGCTAATGCTCATCATTTCCAAAGATGTTCTTAATTTTGGAGTGCCAGAATGAATATGCTGTCAATTATTACCCAGAGTCCCTTGAGGTTCAACCCCAACATTCCTGGTGGGCGGGACCTGAGTTTCCATGGCAACTGCGGATCCTTGCCCAGAGAGGAGCGAGGAAAGGCCCTTCCCAGGTCCAAAGGCAGCCCTATGCATGGCTACTCCAGCATAGAGATCACTAACGTCTAGAGCTGTTAACTGTGGGGGTGCTGAAGCAGGTGACCAGTCTCCAGGGGGAGCACACTCTCCTGCTGCCTCCCCCGGCCGTGGGGGGAGGGGGGGGGGAATCACAAGTTCATGGCCATCTTCACAATCCAGCAGTCCTGATCAGAAAATGACTTGGTTATGTCTGGTTATGACTTTGTTATGTCTGGTTATGACTTGGTTATGTCTGGTTGGTTGTTTTGTAATTTTATTTTTCTTACAAATTTTCAGTGCATCAAAGGTGCTTAGAATGGGGTTCTAATGTGTAGAGTTTGAATAGAGTTTACATCAGAGTTTCCCAACCCAGTTCTTGGGGCACAACAGACAGTTCCACGTTTTTGCTCTGCCCAGGTTCCCAATACATTAGGTTGGAACAAAAACGTGGAACCGGCTGGAGTGTCCCGAGGACTGGGTTGGAAAACACTGGTTTACATTCTTCTCTCATGTAAATTCCCTGTTAAATATTTTATGTATATTTCACCAAGTGAAGAAAACTGACACTATATAAAAGTGACTTTGATGGTATAACTAACATACTACTACTCACAGAAGTTACAAGCAGTGAGCTGTAGAATGGGGGAGGTGTAGTGTTGGCTGTAGAGGTTCAGCTGAAATCAGAACCAGATGGTCTGATATATAATGTGTGCATTTGATACAAACCACTCACAAACCCATATCATATGTGTGTATGCCTTGGGTTAAAACAACAACTGAAATGTGTGTGTGTGTTTTGGAGGGGGGGGGGGGTTGTCAGTACTCCAAAGCCCACAACAAACCTCTCTTTTTCTTTCTCTGTGTTTTAAAAGAGAGGAAATGACTCGTAAGAGTCACACACCACCACCTGGTCTCTATTCTGTTGATGTGTGCTACGATCTTTGTTTAACAAGATTGATTTGAACGTCAGTTGGTGAAGGCAGGAGTCGATGAGGTGGGAACAGCCCACACTAAAACCCACACGGGTTCTCTCCAAAGGATTAGTCAGTTTGTTTGAGATGGAAATTTGTTTATTCAGTGTACAAAATATTCATTATACAAAAAAAAAAAAGCTGAAAGCAGGAAAAAAAGACATTTGTGTGTGATTTCTTTTTTGCCTACATTGTTAAGGCCTGTCTCATCATGCATGCAATTCAATTCTCTTCCTCTGCTGTTTATTACAGAAGACAATTCACAGCAAGTTCAACGGCCTTGTGTGCCACTGAAAACTCTGCCACTTTGACAATTACATACATATCGATACACAGTGGATTAAAAACAATTACATCCAGCCACCAGTAAGATCTTGCAAAACAATGCAAATAGGGGTCCACATTTCTAAACACACAGGCCACACCCCTTGAAACACAGGCCGCATCCTGCCCATGTGATATTTGCTCTGCTGGCCTTCAGCAATGCAAACAGGTCTTTCAACTCGATGTGTGTTAAATCCTGAGCAACACCTCACATGCTGTTGCAACCAGTTCTGGTAAGGAGTGTACAATAACTGTGTCAGACTTAATAAACCACCATCACTGTTCCCATATGATTTAAACCGGGTTCTATGGGTTGTTTTAAGTCTGCTACATATCCAATTTTAAACTGATTAATTTTGATTTTGTCCTATTGATACTCAGTGTAAAAAATGTAACAGGTTACAAATTTTCAGGTGATTGTTAAAGATTGTTAAATCGTTTTCATATACCTGTATTGTGTCAGTGAAAAATGTGGAAAACATCTCTACAGAGCACTTTCATTTGTACCACTGACATGATCAGTACAAAAAATAATAACAATAAAAAAGTTATTGTGTTTTTTTCCCCCTCAATTTGATAGTGTTGCCACCAAAATATTTCTCATTTAATGTTTCTGAAATTTGTCAGTTTTGTCAGATTCAGGAAAAGGGATCAATTCCTGAATCTTGAAATTGTTGCAAAACATGTACCATACAGTGAGAAGCCAGGTCAATAATAAAATAAACAGGTGATGAGGATCACACCATTTATCTTGTGCTCCTCCTCCTCCTGCCAGAAAAAGTACTGGACTGCAAAGAAACTTCTATCTTAGAAATCTCAAAATCTTAGAAATGTCCAAATATATACTAAAAATGTATAATGTATACTGTCAAAAAGAATTCTGATTAATACTGATCGGTTTTGCTTTTTTTAGGAATTGCTTAATCTACATTACTTGTCAAATTAACCCTTGCAAACTCAACCACATCCCTTCAGTGGTTTGTGACAATGTCAGTTCTGCCTTTTTTGTGGTTTCTAGCGTAAATCTTATGAGCAGGAACATGAGCTGAGAAGCCCATGCAAAGAAGGAGAACCTTTGAATGCTCACTGGCCCACAGAATAAGAGGCTTCACTGAACCTCTCTCCGAACGTCTCTCTCTGAACCTATCACTCCGAACCTCTTTCTCCGAGCCTCTCTCTCCGAACCTCTTTCTTCGAGCCTCTCTCTCCGAACCTCTCTCTCTGAACCTCTCTCTCCGAACCTCCCTCTCTGAGCCTCTCTTTCCGAACCTCTCTCTCTGAACCTCTCTCTCCAAACCTCTCTCTCTGAGCCTCTCTTTCCGAACCTCTCTCTCCAAACCTCTTTCTCCGAGCCTCTCTCTCCAAACCTCTCTCTCCGAACCTCTCTCTCCGAACTTCTCTCTCCGAACCTCTCACTCTGAACCTCTCTCTCCGAACCTCTCTCTCTGAGCCTCTCTCTGAATTAGCTGTGCTCATGCAACAAAGTCTCCGTTCCCCTCTGCACAGCCATTTGAGCCTTTCGGGCAAGGGGAAGGTCACATATGAAACGCATGCTTGACTTCCATGTAATAACCTGTTGAATAGTCTGATTCAATTAGTCAAATAGGTTTGTTTTTCTGATTCATTCACTGATTGGTTTGGATGTTAACTGCTGTATGAGATTCTGTAAATCACTCAGCCTTCAGTCATTAGAGGGACAACGGGCAGATCACACTGGTTAAGTCTGAAAAATGCACAGTGTGCTGTCTAATAAAATTAATTTTCAATCATGGAGAACCTCTGCAGTGAATTTGATCTGGATTTTGTACAGTTTTCCTGTTCCCGAGTAGAACAAATCACACAGTACTTGAAAGAAGCAGGTCTCGCTCATCAAAATGTCCATAAAACTTTGATTTCATTTTTGTGAACACTTCAGGAAAGTCATTGACTTGTATTTTACAGACAGGTCTTCTCTTCCATATTAAAGTTCTACCACCTGTCCAGGTGATTGTGTTGCTTGGAATACATTTATTTTTACTGTACATGTTGCACATATTTAAAAAATAAATCCCAAGCGTATAAGACATGTCTATTGCTACACAGACTTTTACAGGTTATCCTCTCAATTTACCATAGTAAGAGACATTTTAAGATAACTAGTGTTATAGTGTAGAAGTACAAATTGTTAAAAAATTATCTTAAAAATAGAAATGGTTAGAAGGTAACCAACAGCTACTAAGACTTTGTGATCTATTTAGGTCGATTGGTTGATTGGTTGATAGATCTTTTTTTTAAATAAAGATCTAGTTTTTGACTTGCAGCTGGAACATGACGTGCCTTAAGACCAAGGAGTAAAGTCAACACTTTTACAACCAGGGGTTGGATACGCTCCGAGTTGATTTGGACAAAGTTCCTGTTTCTGATAGTCCACGAAAGGAAGGGACAAAACCTGTAGAATTATATACGTATATAATTAAAAACATTTGTTCGTCGAACGAATGAAAAGAGCATGAAACCCTGTCATTGCTGCGTATAAGAAACACACCTGGTTCAGGTACTTTGACGAGATAATGTTCCAAGGGCGTTGAGTCGCCACGGACATTGTTAAGGTAATATTGATTTTTTTCCCCCCAGTGACATTATATTATTGAAGTAGGCTACTGGTCGATTTTTTAGTTTATTTTTAACGCTTTTCGCATTTGATGTTATTTTAAAGAGATGCTGCTGTGTATTTGATTTAAAAGAGGTAGCTTGTTCCAATTAGCCGGCCACTGCTACACAATCTCTGAACATACCCTCCAAACTTTGAAAAAATGGTCGCGCTTTCCAGTATGGATTTAAGTTGAATCATGCACTGCTCGTTCCAGACAAAATATACAAGTCGACAAAAGTCGTGCAACAGCTGGTCTTTTTGTGTTCTACCTAAATTTCCAGGACTAATTAGCAAACATTAAACGACTGTTGCTTGCTAAACGCTATGGCAAGGTATAGTTATAAAGTCACTTAAAAAAAAGTTTACGCAGATGTCATTTTAAACGCAAAACAATAACATATAACAATTCTTCGTGTGTATTAATGTATATCAATAAACCAAAAAGTACAGGTTCTGAATAGGAGTTGGTTATCTGGCACAACGGAAGGAGCCAGCTTTTTAGTAGCGCCAAAACCGAGATACAGGACACGGGGTTGTCGCTGAAGTGACTCTCCAGCGTTGAAAATACATTCATTCATTTTTAGATGTTTACCTTTATTCTTTGACTTAAAAAAACCGTGTCCGTTTGTCTTTACTGAGAATTGTTAATCATATACAATGTTTGTCGATGTGCATCACTTGATGAAGGAACCGGAGGAACAGATTTTGTTCTGTTCTCAGACTCCTTCAGGCCTCGACACCATTATATGTGTACCTGTTCAGTAATGTGTGTGGTGCCTGTAGCGCAATTGTATCGCCGCCCTTAAAACTTTAGTAAGGAAGAGTTTTGTGACCCATTTGCTGCAGAAATTAAAAAATGTTTACCATATGTCGTCAATGAGTGGTGGAATAAGTCCATTTTAATAAATTGGTTCTATACATAATTTATTACTGAGTAAACATTTAAAATGCGTTCTCATGAGCCAGAATATGTAATGTTGTTTTGTTGCGCCAGGGTGTTTTGTAAGGCTTATCCCAGTTGCAGCAGATAGCATGTTTGTCCATATTCAGCCCTAGTTTAATATATTGAGAGTGGCCTTGTAAAGTGGATTGAAGTAGCACATTCATTTCAGAATGCATCGGTCGAGCATCAGTTTGTTGTGCATAGCGTAATTTACTTAAAAACTACTTAAAAATTTTATTATACCCTGAAACAGTTGAAGCCAGGGTCAGTTCTCAGAGTGGACTCTCATCCTGAAGAAATACACCCTATTAAAATAACTGTGTTTCAGTCTAACTCATTTCCACCTGCGTCCTGTGGTAAGGTTCTATTGCCCTGCCCCTGGTGTCATACTTGGACAGGTGGTTTTGAAATTTTTCCTAGCTAATGACCTTCCAGCTGCCCTACTCTAACGTCTGCTTGTGTGTTTAGGCAACACTCTCCTGTGATGTGACGCGCTGATAAAAATTGAACTTGCACATAAAGGAAACTGAAATGTACAAACGGCATCTCTCTGAAGTAAGAGAGGTTAGAATTTGAAGAATTGACATCACTGTATTTTATTTTTTTGTTGTTGTTGTCTGTTTTCCTTCTTGTACCTTTGAATGAGGAAACGCTCGACAATTCGTGTGTACAGCAGCCACCATGCGGCCAGTGGCACCGCTGCAGTCTGCTGCATGTCTGGGAGGCTGTTTACTCTTTCACTTTGAAGTTCAAATTGCAGCAGTGGCAGCTCCACCTCTGGGAGTCCAAGTGTGAGACTGCTGAACAACTCCCAGGCAGCGGATTGTGCACTATGATCTGGCCGGTGGCAGCGGCGGCAGCAGCAGCAGCAGTAGTGGTAGTTTTATTAATAGTACATCCTTACTACTTTTGTTATTAAGTTACATTTTTAAGTTTACTGTATAGCAGTTCTACTGCTACATGGTGGGATTGTGATGTCCCTTGCTGGATGTTAAACCTCAATCTGCTGAACCCACGATGGTCACGTGGTTAAGGGCCATCCGGCATTATTTAGATCAAATTGTGTGTGGTGATTACACAGATGCCATGATATGTTACATTTTGGGCCCCTTTAGCTGGCAGTCTTATCCAGAGGGACAAAAGTGCTTTGTCATTTGCTCACAGAATGTTTCCTAGCAAGAATATATGTGACACCTACGGAAGACACCGGGAAGGGCTGTGATTGGTCAGGAAGTTTGCGGGGGGGGGGAGGGGGGGGTTTCTCATTTGTTAGTGGGTGTTGGTGGGTTAATTTGCCTTGTGCTGTGTCGTTATTGCAAAAGAACAGTTCTGTGCTAATCATTAAGAATGAATGTATTGTGCATTTATTGTGCGTAATCTCAGAAGTGGGCATGGCATCCCTCTGCTGTGACACCTAGCTTGTCACAACTTGTCATTTAGGCAAACCCCGCCCACTCATTACTGCTGCCAGTGGTTTAGTACGATCAGCATGCAGTTCTGTACTGACTCCTGCAAGGGTGTAAACTTCAGCTCCTCGTAGTCTCTCCTCGCAAGTCATTTTGCTGGCCATTGTGGATCTGATCCGCATTGTGCCTGTTTGCACCTGTACTGCTGTTTTCTGGCACACCTGAACCGACCCACTCGGGCTTCGGCAGGGACCCGGTAAGCGGAACATGCTGGTAACAGTCTAGTGTTGAGTCTTGGCTCCGAGACGTACACTGAGAATCCGCACGTCCTTTAACATGCCCAGATCCTAACTGGCCACCTCGGAACGGTGAGTATGTCACCCTTTCCTGGAACAGATACGTTTACGTGATGCACGTGTCTATCTCGCACTCCCTTCAGATCCAAGCCGCAGCTTCTTTTTTTTTTTATTTTTTTTTTACAGGGTTTATTTAGCACAAAGGGGACGCTCACGGTAATCAGCGCGGCAGGCAGAGGCACGCCGCTCTTCAGCGCCGCAGCGTGCAGTAATGACCAAAAAGCCTGGCTTGGTGCGTAGGCAGCACCGGTAAAAGCCTGAATTTAAAGAGGCTTTCACCTGAGCTGCCACCCCATTCAGCGCACACAGGCCCAAGTGAGCAAAGCCAGGTTGTTATGGCAACGGACAGAGCGGCCTAGACCCCCAGCATGCCGTGGTTGTGCAGTGCCAGGCAGCAGAGGGCTTGATTCTCTTGCCTCACTGGCATGAAACAGACACCCAGCAAAGATCTGCTGCTCTCTGCTCTCACCCTGCCGTTCGTGTGTGTGTTTTCAGTGTAGTACACAAAGCACGTTCTTTTTCTTCTTCTTCTTTTTTCAGTGTAGTACACGGAACCTTTTTGCACATTTGTTATCTTTCAAATGCATTTCAGAACTGATTAATCATCAACCTACAACCTACGCTGTCAAAAAACCAAAGTCTCCATGGAAACTTTCACCTTCAGCTGGGATGTTGGACTTCCCAGATGGCACTGGACCAAGGGATCTGTTTACTATGTAAAGGCCCGAGAGAAGGCGCAGCTCAGATAGCCCTTCCTTCACAGATCTTTGGCGCCATTCCCAGACACACTGATACACCTCCAGGAAGCCAAGTGTCCTCTTTTGGGGAAGTTTCTCATGGAGAGCTTTTGTTCCACAGCTCTCCCTCACTGGTCCTCCTGCCCCCTTTTTTTTTTCCAGGTTTCCACTGTGTTCTGACCCTTCTGCCTTGAGACAGCAGCGTGAGCGTGTGTGATGTGTGCCAGCGGGCAGCCTCTGTGTGCGGGGGGCAGGCGTCCGCGTTCCGATTCGGTCGTCCGTGAAGGTTCCAGTCTGGGCTCCCAGTATGCCTTCTGCGCCTTAGGCGTTGGCCTGGTGGCTCTCGGGATCGTCATGATCCTCTGGAGCGTGGTGCCCACGGATCCGGCTCGGAACAGGACGGCGACGGGCTCGGAGAGCGTGGCCAACGAGGAGACCAAGCAGAAGACCTCGTCTGTGGCGTTTGTGCTGGTTGGTGCTGGCGTCGCTATGCTGTTGCTGGCCATCTGCCTGGGCATCAGGAACAAGCGGGCGAGTCACCGCACGGCCGCGGGAACCCAGTACACGCAGGGCGAGACCGCAGAAGCGACAGACGCGTACGTACCGCACAGTCCGGCTTCACTGACTCGCTCGCTGATTCATATTGATTCATATTGATTCGGCTGTAGTACATCTTGATTAAGCTACAGTGGACAGCAAAAGTCTTGTAAGCTTACCATTGTATCAGCAGATTAGTTTAAGTTGGGCTTGAAACAGACCATCATAAATTAGTCTGTTCCCATAGCCTGGATATGTTTATAAATGTGTCAAACGGTAGAGTTTAGGGGGGGAAATAATGACTGTACAGAGCTTGTGTGTGTGTGTGCGCGTGTGTGCGCGTGTGCGTGCGTGCGTGCGCTCCTGTAGTGAGGAGCCAGGTCCTACCTACGACGTGCCCAGCTACGAGGAGGCTGTGACCAGCGGGCGCTACCCCATCCGCCAGAGCAACCTCCGCCAGAGCTCCTCCCAGCTCCCATCCTATGAGGACCTGATTGCTGCGGTGGAGAACGAGGGGGCGGCACCTGCCACTGGAAGCAGCCAACCGGCGCCCGCCGCAAACCCGACGCCCACACGGTCCGGCAGCCGGGCCAGCCGACTTCTCCGGCCGCTCCGCGTGCGTCGGATCAAGTCGGAGAAGCTCCACGTGAAGGACATCCGGCTGAACATCCAGAGCCCGGCGGAGGGAGGGCGTGTGGTCATTGAGCCCCTGACTCCGCCCCCCCAGTACGAGGACAAAGTCCCAGAGTTCCCTGCCGAAGCCGTTTGATTGGCTGAACTGGCTCTCCGAGCCGACTGACTGTGCTGAGCTGGGTACTTCCTGTGCATGAGCTGTTGAGTCCTTAAAGGAATGGTTTCAGTGGACTGTCGTAATCATGAATTATGTGAACTTGAATAGAATCTACAAATACTTGGGCTCCTGGGCTCGACACTTTTTAACTGATATTGTGGTCAAAAAATGCAATTGTAATAGAGAAAAATAACACTTTCACATTGTGTATTTAGTGAACTTTGTGATGAAATGAAACTTTCGTGTAGTATGACCTTACTTGATCCTCTCAAGATTTTTAACTTCCCTCAGGCAGAGGTCTTCAGAAACACCTCATGGTCACAGTGTCTGCACTGTACTGACCAAGCTCCTCACTGGCCAGCCGGACCCACCTTGAGTGAACTTTAAAGTAACATCTTGAGCAAACATGCTAAAATAGCTAGTGGTGAAGCCAAAGGAGAGACCGGTTAGAGTTGGGTCATTTGCGTAATGCTGCGTAGTGTTAATGCATTTTCACTCACCGTTAAAAACAGTCATGTTTTTGGTCTGAACTGTGGTCTCAGCGGAAGGAGGGATAGTTTTGGGGCAGTGAAACTGCTCAACAACCAGGCAAAACGCTGTGGAGATTTTTCTAAATCTGTGTGAAGGAAGTTGAAAAGAAGCTGAACTTTGCTGAACTTCAGTGAACACTGGTCATCTTCATTTGAAAGGGTATTACCTTCCTGACATGAACATTAGTGAGAACCTCCAAAGAAAGGTGCTACTTACACTCTTTGGAATCTACTGAGTGACGTTAAACACTACACCAAGAACCAGCTCCTAGCCTTAGCAGACGCTCCTGCATCCTGCTTCTGTTATTCTTTTTAGGAAGAAAAAAAAAAAAAAAAAGATATTTACGGTACGGTGTGTGTTGTGGGATGTGCTATATCTTTAGCCACTCGACACAGTTTTGTGTGCCGTGTGCACTGGCTAGCCTGTATGTGACCGAACCAGCAAGTGTGGGTTTAGGGATGCTGTTCACCTTAAAATTGAATGAGTGATTGTATTTATTTTTATTTTCTTTTAATCTGTGTTGGGATATTTTTTTTTGTATGTAATAAACGTTTGTAATGTTTTCTGGTATTTTTTTTTATTTTCTTTCTTTCTTTCTAAAACTTAACATTAGTTGTAATCACAGTATTGGCAGGTTTCAGTAGCTTGTTCGACCAGTTGTGCTGACACACCTCTTTAACACTACTGTTGTACTCTGATGTTAGCTGATCGCAGGGTTGTACCTAATATTCTGTCTGTCGTATGAGTGTCTGGGCCCCCGTTTACATTTCTGACAGTACTGCAGATGACATCCTATGTGAAAACATTTACAAATATTTCCATAAAGGCAAAACATTCAATATGTCTAGTTGGTGTTGTGCTAATGACTTTTGTGGGCCTTTTTCTCTCTAGGATTTATGCACAACGTTCAGTCATAAGACGTGACAACAGTTCGTTGATCCCTGTTCCATAGCCAATGAAAGGTCAACAGAAAATGACATTTGTTCTGTGTAGCAAATTTGTGTTATGTTCTGAGTAGAACAACTGCCAAAATAAAAGTTGTATCACCCTCATTATATTATGAGGTGTGGCAGACTGATAAATACGTCTATTAGGCAGGTGTTCCTGTTTGACTGGCCTAAAGCATAAAGCTTCTCTCACTCCCATTAATTTAGCAAATAATGCATTACATGCAACATTCAATTTGCAGTATTTCCGGATGTGTAGTGCCCTCTAGTGGCTTGTAATGTAATATAACCACCGTCTGCTCTCTATGATTGGTTGTTAGACCTAGGAACTCCACAAATAGGCTTCGGGAGAACTTCCGAACTTTGTTACTGTTTATTCTGGGAGGGACGCTTGACTAGACTTCTGTAGCCTGCCGTTCAAATAGCAAACTAATTATTATAATGGCAATAATAATTTAAATTATTATAATTACCATTATTACAAAACGGATAATCCGGTTCAATCCGATTTGTCCCTGAATTCCAGTGTTTGTCGGAACCTTGTTAAAGTGCCATGTAACGAAAGAAATGAATGAGTCCATATCACAGAAGTCCACAGGACTGTAGATTCCGTGAGTGTGAAATCCATTAGACTCCTGAAGAGAACGGTAGCGTTGCCGTGTAGCACCCTACCGTGGACGCCGCGCGCGTCGACTGCTTCAGGTGATAACACGTTTGCTCAAGAGTTGTCACTGCTTGAACTTCGAAAGTCTATTCTCTCTGGCTAACCTAAAAATCATTTTAGATTTATTTTAAGATCTTCACCCTTTTAGGACTTTTGATGCAGAAATAAAACGTAATCTGTTTTCTCGGGGTATACTGCTATTCACCGTGATTTGTACAAATTGAATACGTCCGTTGTTAACAAGGGCTTACCTATCAGCCTCCATGCGACTGTTCTTAATGGAAAAGCAATTTAAATTAGTTTAGACTACGTGACAGATGGCTGTAGTTGTATCCCTTCAAACAGATATGAACTTTGGATGAAACATAGGCCAATGTCAAACTTATCAATATCAATATACTGTGATTTACAGCTTGCTAATATTTGTCATATAAATATTATTTTTGTTTGTTGTCAACAGAAGTATTAGAGAATCGGATGAATCAGACTTGACAGCCATAACTTTTTGTATGTTTTTACAGTTAAACAATGTAGTACATTTTGTGTAATTGTACTCTGTTCCAGCCAGCTGCAGCGCCTGGCCTGAGATATATCTGAATGTGCATTTCCATTAAGATATAATTCTGACCGTCTGCAGTAAACTCCGCCCCTCCTGTGCGCTCCGTCGCAGCGGGTCTCGGAAAGAACCGAACGATTCGTTGAGCTTTACTCCGCGCTCGCTCCTCTTACTGCTTTTGCAGCTGCTATGGTAGCGGGGGGAGTGACAACTGTTCATGGAACAGCCAGCCCGAGGAGTCAGTCACATTCTTGGCCGGGATTCAATGACTGAACCAGACACAAACAAACACAGAGAGAGAGAGAGAGAGAGAGAGAGACAGACAGACAGAGACAGAGAGAGAGAGAGCGAGAGAGAGAGAGAGAGAGAGACTCGCGGGGTGGGCAGACGGAGAGACACACACTTCAACTGTGCAGACAAGGCTTACACCAGGTACACGTACATTCAGAATGTGCGGCGGAGTCGCACCAAACTGAGTGGTGTTTTTTTCACTGGAACAAGATTTCCTTGTCGGAAGGATCCGGATTTTTTGCTGGTGGGCTACGAGCTAGTCGGTTTTGGTACGCTAGGCTACTTATTATTTTAATATGAAGCAGTCGCTGAAACAAACACGCCGTGGTGTTAATCGCTTTTCGAAGTGACATGGAGATAAACTACTATAGACTTTTGTGAATGTTTTCTTTGACATCTATTTTAATTTCTTTTCGAATTTATTGCAGAAATTTGAGATCTTTTCTGTGATAGGGCTTAAACATGGAGGCAGCTTCAAGCTTCCAACCTCACGCAGGACTTCAACAAACTCTTAAGCAGTTTCATTTGAGCTCCATGAGCTCCCTTGGTGGACCGGCGGCTTTCTCTGCACGATGGCAGCAGGACTTGCCTTTTAAGAAAGAAGGGAAAAGCGGCGAAGTGATCCTGAACCTCCCCGCGCAGACGCCCCCGGTCATGTCCGGGCCCCTTTTTATTCCATCCGATCGCTCCACCGAAAGGTGCGAGACGGTCCTAGAGCGCGAGACTATTTCGTGTTTCGTGGTCGGCGGCGAGAAACGGCTTTGCCTGCCACAAATTCTTAACAGTGTTCTGCGAGACTTCTCGTTGCAGCAGATCAACTCCGTGTGCGACGACCTCCACATTTATTGCTCCAGGTGTACGGCGGATCAGCTCGAGATCCTCAAAGTTATGGGCATCCTGCCGTTTTCAGCACCTTCGTGCGGACTTATCACCCAAACAGACGCAGAACGGCTCTGTAACGCCCTCATCTACGGCGGCACCTTTCCGTCACATGTTGATAAAGAACTGTCTTGTTCCATAGACCTCGAGCGGACGGAAGAAAGCTTCAAAGTCTATCATGAGTGCTTTGGAAGATGCAAGGGCCTGTTTGTCCCAGAGCTTTACACCAGTCCCAGTGCCGCGTGCGTGCAGTGCCTGGACTGTAGGTTACTGTTCCCGACCCAGAAGTTCGTGGTTCACAGTCATAAACGGTTAGAGAACAGGACGTGTCACTGGGGGTTCGACTCCTCCAACTGGAGAGCCTATATTCTTTTGGATCAAGACTATACTGACAAAGAGGAGAAGGCAAGACTCCAGCAACTCCTCAACGAATTAAAGGGAAAATTCGACCTCGGGAACAAACGCAAGAATTCGTCTTTCAGGGTAAGTTCTGGCATTTGTTCTAATTCGTAGCGTTATTCTGCTCTTTAACCTCTTAATAACGCGTTAATTCAAACCACATACACCATCTACTGCCATGCTGTAGCCTAATCACAGCTGGCTGATGATAGTGTCTTTCATTTTCGGTTAAACATTCGCTGAACTCATTTAACACTGTCTGGGAGTGTGTTTGAATTGTGATGATTGAATTGTTTTATTGTATTACTTTTTTATGCTCTTTTAACTCCAAGTCAGATAATGAGTTCTGTTTAAATGTAGACATGCAAGCACACAATTACTAGCTTACGGAATTCTACCCTTATTATATAATTGTAAACATGTTATGAATCATAAGTTCAGATTTGTTTTCCTGCACGTATGCTTTACACAAGACCATCCATATGAATTAATTGCGTGACACTGGGATGCCGGATCTTTTGTGCCCTGCCTCCAGCTAAGTGGGAGCGCATCAAACCCCGCGCGGGGGGGGGGGGGGGGGGGGGGGGGGGGGGGGGGGGGGGGG
>JAOYMR010000018.1:10336062-10353241 GCA_025802075.1 Tenebrosternarchus preto | reverse complement strand
AGACGAGAATGTGAAACTCTGAAGGACACCTACCAGTCTTGTGAAACACTACAGACGAGAATGTGAAACTCTGAAGGGCACCTACTAGTCTTGTGAAACACTACAGACGAGAATGTGAAACTCTGAAGGACACCTACCAGTCTTGTGAAACACTACAGACGAGAATGTGAAACTCTGAAGGACACCTACTAGTCTTGTGAAACACTACAGACGAGAATGTGAAACTCTGAAGGGCACCTACCAGTCTTGTGAAACACTACAGACGAGAATGTGACATGCCAGGGCTCTCTGTGATCTGGCCAAGTACACCGCAACGTTGTACCAAATGGTGAGCGCAGATCTATTCTACCTCAGCTTTATGTCTTCTCCTATGGATATAGACAGTTAAGTGTATTTCACTAGGTGGATGGTGATTTGAAACCCTAAATGAGTCGTGTGTGTTTGTGTGTGTTGCAGCATGTTGGAAGGTGTCCACCACAAATGAGGGCATCATCTGCCAGATCCTGTAGTTTAAGGCAGGTCAGTTAGTCAGTCTCAACCAGCGGCAGCTGCTCTGTCTTTATCCTCCCAACTTCCAGGCTGACACCAGCAACCCCCAGCATTACTGGAATGCAGCATTTATTTACACTCACCACGCACTTTATTAAAAACGTTATTTTTCAGAAACATGATGTAGACAAAGACCATAATCCACTTTGACCAGTGATGAACAGGGGAGATGGTGTCTAACAAATGACTTCTGATGACACTCTGTAATTGAACCTTTGAGTAACCAGTGAGAGCAGGTGCTTCTACCTTTAGGTAGTGAGTGTTAAATGTAAATATATACGATCTCAGATCACTACCAGTCTTCCATAACGACTGATGAGACACTAGAAATGTCACACCCATCAAATTGACGGTTTAGCTCAAAATGGTCATGTAATCATGCAGGGGGACTTCATGTCGCATGTTTTCTAGCCTTATGATTTCTGGCTGATCCATTAGGTTCTTCCTCATGAGGCAGCATGGTTGTTCAGAACAGTGATGCTTTGGACTTTTCAGTTGACCTGAGCTGCTAAATACCAGGCCGCATGCTGAAGATGTACAGAACCAAAATGGCTGCTAGAGGAAACTGTGGATGTGTATTGAAGCCAAAATTCATGTGTAATGGCAATCAAGTTGTAATCGCCATTACACATGAATTATAACAGAGTGGCATGTAATTTACCGCTTGTACAATGGTGTTGATGGGTTTTGGCTTTTGTTTTTTTTTTTCTCCCCTCCATCTCATGAATGTGAACAAATACTGGGAGCCTCAACCCCATGCTGACCAATCCAGCACCAAGACACAGAAAAACACAGGTAGTGATCAAAATTACAGGTATGTGAACACCATAAATGGGGTCATGTAGTTTGCTAAATTCTTAATTCTCTATAATCTAATATGGTCTCTGTTGGACTACTGCATTAATTGCAGATAACAGAACCCTTTGTCAAGGTGGATATCACTGGTCTGCCAGGGGACTCCATGAATGAGCAAACAAGGGTGGTGGATGACAGTGTGTACAGGGTGAAGCTGGCAAATCTAGTTAATTCATGCCCAATGGCTCATTTATTATTAAAGATTGTGTGTTTTCCGAAGTCCTGAATGCTCAGGTTTCATTATCGGGCTTCATTAACCCCATGTGGGAGGACACCATGGTGTTCACTCCACATGCCTAAAATAGCACTCGTGCACTTTATGGTGTGGGATCACGACCTGATTTGGTCAAAGAATGGAAGCTTTTACTAGCATGATGCAAGCGATTTTAGTGTTAGTCAGTATATGTTCCATATGTTCATGTAGCATTGAATATCTTTCACTTAAAAGCCACCAATAGAAGAGGGTGTTCGCTTAGCAAAAAGTGCTTCCTGTTCTGTGCGGGATGTTGCTGTGTGTTTCCAGCAGAAGGTGCTGGAAATCCGATGCGTTTCACTGGTGTCTTGTGTTTTCATTACACACCATGCACTGATGCATGCTAACGCATTAGTTATGCTTTCTTAACACTGAGTACTTCATTACACTCACCTTTGCAAGGAACCTCTGCATTGCACCTGGAGGGTCTTTTTGGTTGGCAGAAACAGACAGTGGAACACTGGTAAAAACACCAGCAACACTGCCTGTTGCATGACACATTTGTACCAGCAAAAAAAACCTACTGTTCTACTATCAATGCAGTCTGTGTGTGGTGGTTTGGTATCCAGAGTAAGTGATTGTCCTGTGGTCAGAGACTAAACAACGAGAATATGGAGTGTGTCTGACGATTTGTGCATAGAAAGCCTCCACAATTATTGGCATTTCCTGGTTAAGATGTGTTAAAAGCCTTACATTTTTATAGCAGAAGCATAATCTCACACTGAAAATTGTAGAAAATCATTATCCTTAACCTTAAAAAAACAACCTCAGACTAAGAAATGTATTTTTCATAAAATCACCTGTTCGTTATAAACACGAATGATGAGGGTAAGAGAAGTAAAGTTCTCCAGAGCTCACTGTTGGACAATTGCATCAAATAGTAGCATCTTGGAGTCACAAAGTCTTGCAAAGGAGGCTTTGTGATGCTGTGGGGCCCGTTTCTCTTCCAAAGGCCCCTGGAACCTTCTATGGGTGCATGGCATCATGAAGTCTTTGAAATACCAGGACATTTTAAATCCAAATCTGGTGGTGTCTCTCTGAAAGCTGAAGATGGGTCATCACTGGGTCTTTCAGCAAGATAATGACCTAAACATTGCCAAATATACACAAAATTGGGCCACCAGACACAATCATCTCTTCCTATTGCCCTCTCAGTCCCCAGACCCCAAACCGATTGAAAGCCTGTGGGGTGAGCTGGAGAGGAAAGGGCATAGGAGAGGACCCAGGACTCTGGATGATTTAGAGAGATTGCACAAAAGGAATGATCTAAGATCCCTCTCTGTATTTTCCCCATCTTGTGAAATGTTACAGGGGAAGATTAACTGCTGTCTATTTGGAAAAATGGGGTTGTACAAAGTATTAACAGCAGGGGTGCCAATAATTGCACAGATAATTTCATGTAAAACAATTATTTCTTATATATATAATTTTTTTTTATGAATCTTAACTAGGGTGCCAATAATTGTGGAGGGTGCTGTATGTATATTTACTGACACATATACACTGTTTGTACTAAATAAAATAGATATACATATCATTTTTGTATGTTTGTTTGCTTTACAGATGTCTCATCGATATAGTAATTTATATCCTACAATGGGTAAAGAAACCAATTTGTATTCTCGCAAAGCTCATTTGGTGATGGAACCAAATAGCTAATGGGATGCTCTGTATTCATATTAACATATTAATTAATTCATTAAGGTCACAGTGTCGGTTTACATTTAAATAATCAGCTTGTGTCATCAGATATTAGCAAGCAGGTGTGGAATTAACATTCACAGCTTTGGTTCTGTAGCTGACTTGATATAACCACAATAGTTTCACTTCTTGGGTAAAAGTATGTTTATTAAGTTTATTAAAAATATATTTGGTTAAAGAATGATATACTCTTCTATTTATAGGTAGGCATATTTTACAAAATGTCACACTTCTGTCTGATATTTATTCTTAAACGTCTAAAATCTTTTAATGTATAAATTCATCTGACGACCATGCACGCTTGCATAAGATGATCTGAATATACTACTTCTGAAGTGCATTGTGTTTTTACAAAAACATCTAAAGCTAGCTGCACAATATTAAAGTAAAAACATTGAGTGATCAGTGTTGAAATACTCCCCTAGGTAACATAAACGCCGATTAGCATCTCTTCATACACCTGTGATCTGATTAAGAAGAACATATAAACAGTGGTTATGTCATATACACTGAGGTATTCACTCTTAAATGTCATAGTATGTTAAAAACATGTAGACTTTTACAGGTAAAGAATCCATTAAACGAGAGACTTGAAATAAAAATAAACATGAATCACAACAGAAGCATCAGAAGAGACATTATAATATTCAAAGATATGATGGGCGTTAGTACAGTGAAGAAGTAGCCAGTATTCAGGCCTTGTTTTTGTCTGAGGTTTCCGGTTCTCTCTGCGTGTTGCTAGTCCTGAGGCGCTGACTCAGCTCCTGGGTCAGAATTGAGCAGCATGACTTCTGTACAGGACACCCAGAGAGAGGAGAGTCAAATGACCACCTACTCCTTAGAACTGCTAGGTTCCTAATGAACCAATTAGGACAGTCTGTCTTTGTTCGTTTTCACTCAGGGTTATAGCTATCCATCCTACGTCATGTGTACTCATTATAAAGGTATAACTCTGGTGTGCTGTGAAGAGACACTTTCTAACACTAAGCATTGGAAGTCAAATCTGCAGCCTGTAAAGATTGCAGGACTGTGTGCATGTATGCGAGTGTGTAAGTGTGTGTGCACGTGTGTGTGGGGCCCCCCACTTGCCTTCTGTTCTGCGGCGCTGCGCCGGGACTTGCCGCTGAGCTCCAGCACGGCGAGCAGCAGCCCGAGCAGCAGCCCTGCAGCCAGTAGCAGGAAAACGCCCTTTACGCTGGGCGCCCTGGTGGCCGACGCCCTGGTCAGCATCGCCACACAGCTGCTTGACCACCACTTACTGCGCAGGTAGGCCAGCTCTCCAGCCTCACTCAGCTGCAGAATGGCCACGCTCAGGTTCTTTATCATAGGGGAGCCTGCAGATACATGCAAATCCCGTCATCACCGTCGCGCCACCATCATACTGCCGTCACGCTACTGTCCTCACCATCGTACGTCCATCACTCATTCTACCGTTACCGTCACACCACCGCAAACACCATTACCAAACACAAACACCTTTACCATTGTTACAGAGCGTAAATCACCACAACAAACACCATCACATCGACAACACAAACACCTCTTCCGTTAGTAAGCACACAATCAACGTCACAAGCTCCTTTACCGTCACATCAACAACACATCCCCTATCATCAGACCTCTTCCATCAGTAAAGCACAACACACCGTCACTCCATTACCAAACACCAGACGTCATATCCCACCTATTTTTTTTTCCGTCATTTTTTCAAAGTGCTTAGGCTGTGTTGTCTAAACAGAATTTCATTCCAATATTCTGTGCAGTTCTGAGTCGTTCTGACTCACCCAGAGGTGTCACAATGCTGTACCCTCTCATCCCGATGACCTCGTGTGCCCGCACCAGCTCGCAGTGGCGGGACACAGCCAGGTCCAGCGACACAGACTCCCCGATGAAGGCAAAGTTGCCCTCCCTGGCCTTCTGAACCCCCTCGTCCATCGACGACACGTAACTCTTCCTTCTCTCCATGTGTTCGTAGATCCGACGGTAGACGGGATTGTTGGAATTCTGCCCAAAACACCACCATCAGAACAGGCTGAGACTGCAGTGAAACCATGGCAACCGAGCTCTTACACATAAGGTGTTTGCAGGATACCCGTAGCCGACCTTAAAGAAGGCCAGCGTGGAGGAGCCGGCCAGCGTTCCGTATTCTATGACGTTCTGATTGGCCAGGTCCTCGAAGCCCTTTATCATGAGGTGGGTGGATTCCGAGCTTTGTTTGGAGCTGAGGTTGGAGAAGTAGCAAGCTAGCAGTACCACAGCGAAGAGCCACCAGGTGCAGCTGATCACACGTCCAGACAGGGCTCTGGGGTGTGGGCCGGCCCCTGTACGAACACGCAGAACCACCATTATGCCAGGTTACGAGCAAACACCAGACCGCCTGATGTAAGGCATGAGAATACAAAAGTTACATAACATATGATGCATAATGACAAAGAAATGTAATATAAATGGATTAAAGAGTGTCATTTGAATGGTCTTTGAGAAGTGTGAGGAGTGTGTGTGTGTGTGTGTGTGTGTGTGTGTGTGTGTGTGTGTGTGTGTGTGTGTATAAAATATGAGAGAATATGCAATATTACATATGATACTACATATAGCACATAGGGTGTTGCTGTGCACCTTGTAGACTCAGAGCTCCAGCTGTGTACCACAAACTGTGCAGCAGGGTGAAGGGACTGACTCCAGTTTCAGGCTGGCTCCACTCACATGGACTCAGTCTGCACACACAGCAGTCAGCACAGAATCAGATGCATATATATATATATACACAGACAGAAGCCAAGCCTCCACCTCACATATGTCACATGGAGGCTCCTCGACGAACTGCTACTAGTGTAGCACCTCTGGATGGCTCAACATGCTTGGAGGAGAGCGATGACCAACAGCTCCGCCTACACCGATACGAAGATTACGTTCAGATGCCATCGTATCATAGCAAACTCATATGCCATAAGTGCTGGATAAAAAATTTTTTTATTCTGATTCTGCAGGTCCCGGGATCAGAGTAGAGAAGCACTCCTGTACATGTCAAAGAACTCAGTGCCGTCACCTGGCAACGACGAAGATGCTGACGGAGGTGACGAGGTAAGCAACGAGGACGGCGAGCCAGGTCTCCCCCGAAAACGGCCGCAGGAAGTCAAAGAAGGCGGAGTCGTCGGATACGATGTCTCTGCGCAGCAGGATGCTGATTCCTGTCTGCATGTAGGGCTTGGTCATGCCCACCGCTCGCTCTCTGGCCGCAGTCAGGGTGAGCGGAGCAATGGCAAGATCGGCCTCCTGGACACCAAAACCACCAAGAAATGAGGAAAAAAAAAACCCAGCAATACCAAGCCAGGCGGTGACCAAACGGCAGAGTTGACCGTCACTCTACTCACCCCTCGCACCACCTCGCCAATCATGCCGTTCCAGTGTCCGCTCTCGTCCATCCTTCCGTAAGAACCGTCCTTCACCAGGTGGACTTTGTATTTGAAACCCAGCTTCTTCGCTAGTTCAGACAGCAGGTCCATGCAGTAACCCTCCAGCTGAGAGCCCTTGCTCATTGTGTATGGGTCTTGCTAAATTATGAAACAAAACTAGTAACTAGTATTGCCAAAGCTGTCTCTACAGCATGATACCAACCAACTATGAAAGGTGAAATATATAAAAAAAATTTGAGGACATTCATTTCTCACCTTTATGGTGGTTACTATTAGCTCAGACTTTGCTGGAATGGAAAACACACACAGGCACCAAATAAATCCACATTCACAATGTGTTTGCTGAATATTCATGAAATGCCTTTTTGCATTAAATCAGCCCGTTCATCTTATGACGATACACACGACACTAATTTGACAGCAGATGAATGCAAAAAAAAAGCATTGTACAAGGTTGAACTAAAGCTAAAAATTCGGGAGCAGTTACAGAGACATTTGGTTCCAGAATGACCTCCAGGTTAAGGACTGACGGGCTCCTGGACTGCTTCTATTGATCTGCCAGTTTTAGCTCAAATGCCATTTCTGATTGGTTGCCAACACTTCCTGGCCTATGCTCACAAAGCTGAGCAGGCACAGCTGGTTGAACAGCTTTTTCTTTTGACCCAGCAGGCCTCTTAAGTGCAGTGCAGGCCCATCCTTCCAGCGGCCCGAGAGCTGCTGAGAGATAGAAGCACTCTCGGACAGCTCTGGCTTTCCGGAACCGGCAGAATATGGCAGCTTCCTCTCGCCTCTCCAGCACAAATGTCAAAAGAACGAGTTGGATTCGTCCAAGTTAACTGTGACTAATTCCAGCTGCTATTGTTATTTAGCAGATCACAAAAGCAGAATGGTCAGGGCTGGCAGGGCAATCAAAGACCATCAAAAGCTCTGATTCAGGCAGAGACCCTGGAGCTCCGTCAGCTCCTCAGAATGATCTCAACACACATCAGCTCCTCCTATTCAGAATATGACAGCCAGCCGACTGGAGGGACGTGCCATCCCCGCATGGCTACCCTCAAACACTGCTCCACTTGTTTTAGGGCTTTCAATTGATTTACAGCCATTTTGATTAATTTTTTTTAATCATGAATGTGTCAACTGGCTGGCTTCCTCTCTAAGAGGGGTGGAAATCGTGCCAAGCAGGATGTAGTCCCCAGCTTTGATGCTGCGCCCAGCTGGCAGTAGGGCCATTTTTATTATATGACAAGCCTGTGAAATTTTAGCATCTCCAGCAGGGAGGACAAGATGGTCTGGCATAGATATGCTTGTAACCACCGCTACTGAAGTTCCACACAGACGCAGGCAGACCGACTATCACCGATGGCAGGTTCAGACTACTTGTGGGTGTCTAGCAGGAAGCACTATAAATGTATATCTTTAGCACAAATGCTGAACACAAAGAATAAAGAAAAATATGACTTCCACGCTATTGTTTTGGATAATAAGGGTTTTGCATTACTGTAAAAAAAAAATTGACCTAGAACTTTATTACAGAAGAAAACTCAGCACACACACACACACACACACACACACATATATATATATATATATATTAGTGCTCGGACTCCTTAAATCAGCAGGTATTACACAGACGTGTTACCTGCAGGGCAGGGGTGTGAGAGCAGCAACAGAGCTGACGTGCACAGAACGAAGCTGAATGGAGACTCCATGCTGTTAGCCTCACCTGGAACACACCAATAGAGATATGAAGCGTGTTCCATTGTTTCCACAATAATGAAGTAATTAAAAAAACAGAATTAGCATAACTGACGATGTGCACGGAGACACAGATAAACACGTAAAGGAGAAAACATTTTAAAATGAGTACCGTTACTTATTTACTGTTCCTTTAACTAAAACGTTTCAAAACTTCTAATCAACCTCCACTGTCATTAGATATAATATCCATTTCTTTACACAAACATTAAAAGCATTGGTTAAATACAACATGAAAAAACAAACAAACTAGCTGTTGGAATCAGTTATATTAGTCACATATCACGCAACACACCTTCTCAACTCTCACACTCTTACCAGCAGCCGGAGAGATTTAACATAGCAGACCACACTCTCAATCTGGACAGACTAAAGACAGGAGATCCCAACAAGGAGCAAGAGGGTTATGACTGGGAAGAGGCCAATGGTTTTTGAGGGGTGGAGTAAGTCCTCCCCATATACAAAATGTGAATGGCACAGGCGAAAGTTCTAGTTCAGAGAGATCTCTGTAATTTGGATGTTGTAGTGTATTAATTAAGACCATCAAGTAAGTGATATTTAGGCTTACATATGACATCTTTTTGTATGTTCTACATAGATCCTTTAAATATGCTCCATATAGCTAATGCTGAAATCAATAGACTAAGAAGCATAGAGAAGACTGTAATAGAGAAAAAGGAGATCTAGGGAACAGCTGGTTTGCCTATGTGTCAATAGAGGTTGACAGATAAACTTTCCAATAGTTAGGTCCCTATTTAAACCAGCAAAGAGTTTCCTTGTATGGGACTTTGGTTGACACCAACTGATAATATGTTGTGGTCCTATTTTAAACAGGCAAACTTGGGTTAACATGTATATATTGTGGGAGGTTTGGTGGAGGCTTCAGAGGATTTCATATTGGCTCAAGCCGACACATGGTGCTTGATAAGATACTGGTCTGCTGTGTAATAAACATCTTCTGGACAAGCAAGACGGTGTCAGTGGAGTCTTCTTCATCAGCATCGTTACTGCATCGTTACGAAATACACCACAATGTTCTGATACAAAATCAGGCAGTTCAGTCGATGAGGCTGAATAAATATATGTAAATGTAGCACAAATATTTTTCTAAAAGGGGTACTTAAAGCTAACTAAATATTTCACTAGGCCTACTTTAGCAACATTCCTGAATTATAAAAACTGCACGTTACAATTACATACAAATACATATTTTGAAAAATAACTACACATTAATCAGCATCATCATGTTGTGATATAAACGCCAAGTGGATCATTTTTTATTTGCAGGGCCTGGGTGGGTCGAAGAACAAATGAACCAGCAAAACAAATATCACACAGCAGCATTAAAGTACAAGAATACATGACAAAAAAAACCCCACAAAAACAAGGAACAAAAGCAACAAACGTGCAATGCAATAAAGTGCTCACACGTTTGTTCGTCCAACTCCCATTTTCTTCATGACTTACATAAAAAAAAGTTAAAATAAAAACGAAAAAATGTTAAGTAGGACTATATTTGTTGTTTTCAGTTGGTTATTTAATTTAAAAAATGACCAGCCTGACATGAATCAAACTGTGTGTATGCTTTTGAAACTTATTAAACGTGTGGAAATGATGCGCAGGACAAAGGATTCATAATTAAAGATTTACTCTATCTGGGAACGTGAATTCTAAGCGCGCGAACATAACAGGGAAGTACCGCCGGTTGTTTTTCTGTTCGCTCATAAACGGCATTGGCCACAGGAACACCCGATGCCACCTGGATTATCGGCTGCGCCAATCACAGAGCTACGCGAACGATGCGCGCGTTAAGTCTCAACCCAAACGCCGTGAGTTCGTTTTTTTTTCTTTAGGGGCGTATTTTTCTTGCCAATTTAATTACAAACCAACGTTCAATGCACACCAGGTACTGTGCAATAATGTTACACGTATTTTTGGAACAAATATGGATTTTGTCAAGGTGATAACACTGTACAAATGGCCCGGGAATGATGTTTAGAAACGTTTTTATAGGAAGTCACATCAATGGACGGCTGAGGAAGCTAGCTATCTTGCTACAGAAGAGGACGCTGTCGTCACTGAATATGACCGGCTTCCCTTGTCGTACCTAGTGATCAATAAACAGTAAGTTTTGTTTCAATGCAGCGCTTGATGTGAATAATCATTCTGCTAGACTCTAACAGTGCCGCAATGAGATCTGGACTTGCCAAATATGGCTCCATCTTTCGGGACGCTTGTAACACACTGCCTTTACTGACTACTGCAGGAGACGGATATAGGCTGTGTTGCTAGCTAGCATGTAGCTTCCAGTCTCGCGCTGCGGTTTTTCTTTTTAATCAACGCGCACGGTGTTATATAGACATGAACTGCAGGCAGCAATATCGGCATTGAGGGATTGTTTGCTTTTTCCGTCCAGACCTCTAAACACGGTGTGCATGAGTTTGTTATCAATGCCTTCATCAGGGTCGGCACTCTCTTTGCGCCGTTAAAATGGCTGACTTTTACCCTGTCTTGCTTCTGGATTGGTATTTAGCGCTCTGCAACCAAACTACGTGAAATGGCAGGGGGAAAATACATAGCACTACCCAGTGATTGGCTTATTGAAATCACGTGTGTTCTATGTGGCTGCTGATTGGTTTGCTTGGAAAGGTTCATAATTATATTACTAAGACTACTAAGTGAGAGACATACAGCTGTTCAGTTTGATTTTGATTCGAGTCTCTATGAAACCTTTAGATTTTCTGCAGCTTAGCAGTAAAAATGTTATGCATTTTGTGTTTTTCTTTCACGTTTGCATAATCATATTTGTCCTTCCTGTAACAAGTGCATTATAAAAACCATAGCAGCTGTCATTTGACCATTTTAGTCATTTGCAGTCCCATCGGTACCTTAGTGGGAAGTCTATGTTCATCTGCCAACAGTCATTTTTACTAATTTTCTTAAAGGTATAAAATAAGAGATTTCAAATGCGGAAACTACGCCGACGAGGTTGCCAGTCTGGTTGGGCCAGGGGCAGGGGCAGAGGTAGGGGAAGGGGTGGTGCCTCCAGCGACCTGGACGTCCTCCTTCGCCCACCTTCGCCGTGTCGACTAAACTTCTCCATGACGCGAGACACGCTGACGTATGCCCAGTCTCAGAAGATGGTAGAGGTGGAGCTGGAGGGGCGGCTCCAACGGATCAACATCTCCGACCCTCTGGCCGTCGTCACGGAGGACGAGATGCTGGCGCAGGAGCTGGCAGAGTGCAACAGCAACAAAGAAAACAGCGAGCATGTGCCGAGCCGTGCTCGCCATGGCAACGCGCCCTCGGCGACCAAGGCCAGGAGGAGGGACGGCAAGCATGGGGGCAGCAGGAGTAGACGCCCTGCCCCATACCGCTGCTCCCCGACCCGCCGGGGCTCCTCTCGCCACCACTCTCAGCCCGACAACGCCCTGCCTAAACCCACCTTCCGGCTGCTGGACGACTTCGTGGCGTCCGAAGCCCCGCCCCTCCCTGTTGCCTACTACCGTTACGTGGAGAGGTCGTGCGAGGAGCTGGAGACGGAGGCGGAGTACGACATGGATGAAGAGGACATGGCCTGGCTGGAGATGGTCAACCAGAAGCGGGTGCACGACGGGCACGCTTCGGTCCCGCCCGATACCTTTGAGCTCCTTATCGACAGGCTGGAGAGGGAGTCCATCCTGGAATCGCGGAGCCAGGCGCTGTCCCAGAGCACCATCGACGAGGACGCCTTCTGCTGCGTGTGCCTGGACGACGAGTGCATCAACAGCAACGTCATCCTGTTCTGTGACATGTGCAACCTGGCCGTGCACCAGGAGTGCTACGGCGTGCCCTACATTCCCGAGGGCCAGTGGCTGTGCCGCCGGTGCCTGCAGTCACCCACCCGCCCCGTGGACTGCGTCCTCTGCCCCAACCGCGGTGGCGCCTTCAAACAGACCAGCGACGGGCGCTGGGCCCACGTGGTCTGTGCCATCTGGATCCCCGAAGTGTGCTTCGCCAACACGGTCTTCCTGGAGCCGGTGGAGGGCGTGGGCAACATCCCTGCAGCCAGGTGGAAACTCACCTGCTACCTGTGTAAGCAGAGGGGGAGGGGCGCCTCAATTCAGTGCCACAAGGCCAACTGCTACCGGGCGTTCCACGTCACCTGCGCCCAGCGAGCCGGCCTCTTCATGAAGATCGATCCCGTGCGCGAAACGGGTACCAACGGTACCACGTTCGCCGTGAAGAAGACGGCATTCTGCGGGAACCACTCGCCCCCCGGGCTGGAGGCGGGGGGCCCCAACGACGAGGACAGGGGTTTCATCGGAGGCAGAGGCAACCGAGGTCAAAGGTCATACACCCTAGGCCCTACAGCTCAGCAGAACCAGCGCGGGGGCAAAAAGGGGTCGTCCACGGTGCAGAACAAGAAGACGAGGAAGAGCGCGGACGGAGTGTCGCGCAAGACCGGAGTCCCGCTGCTCCTCGTTCCACAGATCCCCTCGTACAGGCAAGACTTCCTCTCCCAGACACACAACATCCCAGTGAAACGTTCTCGCCACAGACATGGCCGTTGTGTTTAAAAACAACAAATGCACATGTAACCCTTTTTGGACAGAGATGTTTGAATAGATTGGGGGTGTGTATGGGGAGGGGAGGGGAGGGGATGGAATGAATGACGGACCTGTTCTGTGTGTCTTTCATGACAGGCTTAATAAGATTTGCACAGGCGTGTCCGTGCAGAGGAAGAACCAGTTCATGCAGAGGCTTCATAACTACTGGCTGCTGAAGCGTCATTCCCGTAACGGAGTCCCTCTCATCCGGCGGCTCCACTCCAGCCTGCACACTCAGAAAACCGAGGAGGTCCGAGAGCCTTTTAGGGCCGCGGGTCTTGCTTTTTACTACGGATAAACTTCGGTGTTCGTTACGATAAACTAAATCTGATCACGACGCCGTGTTTGTTTCAGATGGAGCCCGATGCCAGGGGGCAGGCGGTGAGGGCGGAGCTAAAGTACTGGCAGAAGTTGCGGCAGGACCTGGAGAAAGCCCGCCTCCTCATCGAACTCATCAGGAAGAGAGAGAGGCTCAAACGGGAGCAGGTGTGCTTGTGCTTTATGCAGACTTTGCAAGCGAGAGAAAGAGGGAACATCAGTGTTCCTCACGTCTGGGGTCTCGTGTTCAAACTGACATCCAATTTAACTAATATCTAACTAATTCCTTTTTCCACTTTTATTGCTTTTGTGGGAAGAGAGTAGCTTACTTAAAGCAGTGATCTGAAAGGCTCCTCTCCTCCTCTCCTCTCATATTCTCCTCTATTCTCCCAGTTGAAACTGCAGCAGGCAGCTCTGGAGCTCCAGCTCTCCCCAGCCCTGGTGCTCCTCCGCTCCACCCTGCAGCAACTGCAAGAGAAAGACACCGCCTGCATCTTCACCACACCTGTCAACCTGAAGGAGGTAGCAGCATGCCAAAGCAATATACAGATCACCGATTTTACTAATCCCCTAATGCTAATGCTCTGAGGTGTTGTATAAGCCACGATTTCCAGTAAGGAAGTTCAACAGGTGGCGCTCTGTGCCGAGTGAATGTAGTAGCAGAAGGAAGGAGCAAAGCTGGCACACTCAACCCCCAACTGAACCACCACGCCCCACTCAACCCCCAACTGAACCACCACGCCCCACTCAACCCCTCGTAAAGATGTGGTGACATGGAAGGACATATTTTTTTGTTGAGTCAGCTCTTAGACGCAGGTGTTTTGGAGAGACTTGTAAGTGTGAACGTCTGCTGTGTTAGACCTTTTGCAACCTGCACACCATTCGATGCCTGCACTCCTGTCTACGTTCACAACATTTGCATCAAATTTCCAATAGAGTAGGACTAGTAGACTTCAGGTGTTCATGACTCAAATGAGCGTTCATATTTTAGCTGCTCGACTCTAGTCTTTGCCTTGTTTTCAGATCCATCATGCCACTTCGTAAAAGAAAAAAAAATGCAGTTTCTGTGAAAGGAATATTAAAGGGTTAATAGCAACTTGTATTGATTACTGAGAGCTACACCCTTCCTGCCCCGCTGAAACTGGCTAGACACAGCTGATCATATTTGTTTTCTCCTCTTCCGTAGGTTCCAGATTATTTGGAATTTGTTTCTGAGCCCATGGACTTTTCAACCATGCATGAGAGGCTGGAAGCTCAAAAGTACCGTTCCGTGGCGGACCTGGAGGCCGACTTCAACCTCATGGTGTCCAACTGCCTGAGGTACAACTCCAGCGACACTGTGTTCCACAGGGCAGCCGTGCAACTGCGGGAGGTAGGGGGTGCCATCCTGCGCCGTGCCCAGCGACAGGCTCTCAGCTTGGGCTTGGACCCAGCCACCGGCATGCATGCTTCAGACTCGGCAAGCAAAGCCAACCCTAGCAAGTCCTGCTGGGACGAGGGTGAGTGGCGAGAGTTTGGGTATGTGTGTGTGTATATTTATATTTATGTATGTGTATGTATGTATGCATGCATGCATGTGTGTGTATATGTATGTATGCGTGTTCCTAATACCTATGCAAATGTGTACTGGAACTTTGACTGAAGAAAAATGCACCTTCTAGTAGGTCTTTAGGACTGAGTTGAGAAACATGGCTGTTTTATTTCTTAGTAAAGCCACAGTGAAAAACCCAGCATGTTTTCTAGCATGATGGAGCTGTTTGTCGAACTGCTTTTGAGGCTGTTGGTCAGCAGGTGTCAGTGTTGTGCTCCACCTCTCTGTATGCAGTGGACGTGCTTTTGGAGCCTGGGAACAGAGTTCACATGTCTCGAGAGGAACAGCTGAAGGAGCTGCTGGACAAGCTGGATATGGTGACATCCATGCGGGCGAGCGGCGGGCGGACAAAGCGCATGAGACTGCTCCGCAGGGAGATCAACAGCCTCCGGCACAAACTCAGCCGCCAGCGCCGGAACTCTGGGCTGCTGAAACGCAGCATCAGGGAGGAAGAGGAGGGCAAGGGCGAAGGTCACGATGACAAAATGAATTACACAACATCCATTCCAGGTGCTCTGACCTGTTACAGCCGCCTTCATTTTAAATAATCACCCTTTTACTTTTTTTTTTAATCATTTGCCTGTTATTCATGCATACCTTTTTTCTTCTGTTTTATGGACATGATTGTATCACTTAAAGCTGATTTACTGGAGGGGGGTTGTTTTGTTTTGGGTTTTTTTGTTTGTTTGTTTTTTTAGAGTCTAGAAAATCCACATCTCAGAAATCCCAAGAATCCACAAATCTGACCTCCTCTCCTTTACCTGGAGATGCACCTCCAAATGCACCTGTCTTCTGCCTGGAGACAGGAGGGACAACCACTCCCGGCCAGAGTAGCAGAAAGCAGAGGAGCAGGAACAGGGCCAGGCTGAGGGGTCCAACAGAAGCTCCTGGACACACAGTAGTAGAAGACGATAGCCTCCCCGAGAAGGATCGGCAGCCCCTTGCTCTCTGCCTCCTGGATGTGCCTGTTGATGGGGTGTCCCCGTTGGAGAGCTCCACCGCCTCGCTCGGCCAGGGTGTGGGTCGCCGCACGGCCGTCCTTTTCAAGAAAGCTAAAAATGGTGCCCGGCCGTCGAGGGGCAAGCCCACCTCGCTCCAGAACGGAGGCGACCCCAAGGAACCAGGGGAAAGCCTGCCAGAGCAAAGCCCTGAGCAGAGCTTAACGTCAGCACCGCCGAGCCCAGAGTGCCCCCCGCTCTCCACCCAGCATCTGTCATCCAGAACACCTGGAGCCACCTCCGACAGCGAGGCCGAGTCCCACTCACTGCCCAAAGAGAATGGTAAAGCAGTTTCCTGCTTGTGTAGTGATTTACTAAGCAACAGTTACTAAGAACGTGTTAAGCATTCTGATGTGGCCGACTGCCGTTTTAATTCAGGCTTGACAAATGGTTTGAAGAAACAGAGAGACAGCTCACCAGACTCAGAGGCGACTTCTCCCACTTACCCAAACCTCAGGTAAGGAGACCTGGTGCGGAGTTGAATAATGTAGCAAACGCCTTAACTATCATATTTTTAAAAACAGTCTCACGTTGTTTTTATTGCTACTCTTTCAATGATTAGTTCTTCACCTCCCAAACGCAGTCGAGGTAAACCAGCTCTAAGCAAAACTCCGGCGGTGGAGGGGGAAAACACGGAACCGGATTCAGGTGCGTGACGCATATGGACAAGCTCAGAAATTTCAAGGCCTTGTTCCCACTCCTGGTCTGATTGCTGAGATCATCGTCTTGTGTCTAGATGGGAGCAGTTCCCAGAAGGAGGAAAACCTGGAGCCTCTCAGCTTGGTTTGGGCTAAATGCAGAGGATACCCCTCGTATCCAGCCATGGTGAGTCCCAGTGAGGCCCACACCTCCAGTGACAGACACTCTTTCACCGAGTCACCTTAAATAGATCCTCACTTTATTAATTCATGAACTAGTGCTGGTTCTCCACAGACGGTAGACCCAGACATGCCCAAAGAGGGAATCCTTCACAACGGAATCCCGATTCCTGTGCCCCCTGAAGAGGTTCTTAAACTGGGTGAACGGAGGCGGACTGAGACTGAGGACAAGCTCTTTCTTGTGCTCTTTTTCGACACAAAGAGAACCTGGTAAGAACCTCCACAGAGAAGAACTGTTCTGCTGTCAACACAAACCCACCAAAAGGTACCCAGCGCGGG
>JAOYMR010000018.1:10304724-10330765 GCA_025802075.1 Tenebrosternarchus preto | reverse complement strand
TGCTGTAGTTCTAACCAACTATGCTGTAGTTCTAACCAACTATGCTGTAGTTCTAACCAACTATGCTGTAGTTCTAACCAACTATGCTGTAGTTCTAATCCACAGCTTCATGGAGGGTGGGCGGCATTAGGGTTTTAGACTTCAGTTTCTCTATAGATTTTACTCAAGTGCAATAAATAAAGTAAACATTTTAACTGTGCAGCAAAGACAATGATAAACAGTACGTGTTATAGTCTGAGGAATTTAAGCCTGTCTGAAGGGTTTAAGCTCCAACACTGAGCTCCTCACCTGGTAAAGCAGGTAGCATGTGCTGCTAATAACACCAAAGTCAGGGTTTGATTCCCAGGAAAACACGTACACTACTACACTGACAAATACCCAAGTTGGTCGGTCTGCCAAATGTTGGAAATGTATAGTAGTTCACATCAAAAAAGGCCAGCTGAGTTTACCTGGTGAACTGTGTAAGCTGGCGGTGGTTGTCTGGAACATCGAAGGGCTTGTACATGAAGTGTCGAAGGTCAGACACTCCCACCTGGCTGACACTGTAGGACTGAGCCTTGGCTATAGCGCTCAAAGCATTCTGGGCCTGCATGGCCTCCTCGATCTTCCTCTTGCATTCGGCCACGGCGTAGAACGCCTCTTTATCCGTGGAGAGCAGCAGCAAGCAGACGGTGCACTCTGGTGGGTCCAGGTAGGAGATGTAAGCGTAAAAGTAGCAGTCGGGGTTGAAGCTGGGCAGGCAGATGGGTGTCCAGATCTCCCCAGCCTGGAAGGCTGAGGAGGCGCCGATAAGGTTGAGCAGGAGGTGGAGATCGGCTGGGTTCAGCCTGGCGTCCTCAAGCACGGTTTTCTCCTGGACGATGGTGAGCAGCTGGTTCTTGGCGATGAGGATGGAGAAGACCAGGTTGGGGGTGATGGCCTTCTGCAGGATCTGGCTGAGGGAGTCCCGGAACGAGGAAGCCATGGGAAGACAGTGCACAGCCGAGAGCAGGAAACTAGGATCCGAATCGACCAGGTTCAACAGGCCGTCCAGGATCTTCTCGGAGCCGGCCAGTAAACGGCGGAGGTCATAGTTCTTCTTGTTCTCAAAGATGCGGGCGATGCTGGCCTGTGTGAGCATGCTGACGATCTGGTTGTAGACGTAGAGCAGCTCGTCCCGCAGCTGCTGTTCTGACTGCCGGCTGCTGGAGACTGACACCAGGACCAGGGGACCCTGCTGCATGAACACCACAGTGTGCTCATCTACAGCATAAGGGCAATGCACAGGACAGGGGAACGAAAACAATCAGTAAAGTTTGAAAAAATTATGATAATTGTATACTTGTTTGTTTTTTTTATGACGTTGCTATTTTGCTTGTGTTTCGTGTCTGTTCTAACTTGTTAGCAAACCTAAAAAAAAAGAAAACCTGCAATATAAGTTTTATTCCATACAGTCATCTTTACGTACCGTGATAAAAATAATATCATATATTCATGCATCTTAACGTGAATAAAAATGAATAGATTATCAGTACCAACTCTGTTCCCTCTTCATTTTCCAGTTCTATACTGCCTGTCGTTGATACTCCTTTCAGTTCCTCCTCCACCGTTCGTAATCTCAGTGTTCTGTTCGACCTCTATTTGTCATTCGAACCACATATTAATTCTCTGATTAAGCTGGATATTTTCGTTTCCGTAACATTGCTGCCTTCACCCAATGCTAACTCTCGAGGATTCAGAGATCCTTGTTCATGTGTTCATCACCTCCAGATTAGATTACTATTCGTTTTACCCTCCAAAGCTCTCTGCCTCCTCCTCCGTCATGGTCCCTACTAGAAAATCTACATACCTCACGCACCACCCTTCACCAGCCACACTGGTTACCTGTACTCAAGCATATCCCGTTCAAAATCCTCTTAATAACATTTAAAGCACGTCACAGTCTGGCGCCCATATACTGCAGACCTCCTCCACCCATATTCTCCATCTCGGACATTAACCCCAACCTTCAGACACAGACTGCCTCCATCGTTTTCAATGTTGCTGCACACTCTCTAAACTCTCTTCCTACAGATATTTGCTCTCCTTTCTCCACCTTTGAAACTCTCAAAAACTCTTTTCCCAGCACATTCAGTATTCTGTAAAACGTCCTTGAGCTTTTTGAAAGGTGCTATATAAATCGAAACTATTATTACTATTATACTGTCCACCCATACAGCAAACAACACATATTATAATACTGTCCACCCGTACAGCAAACAACACTTGAAAAATGTGACATGAAAGAAAAGAAGAAGAAAAAAAAAAAAAAGGTTCTGTGAAGCAAATTGAAAAGCCCTTACCCGAGTAGACAGAACGAATGACGTTGTCTCCACTCTGAACGAAGGAGACCAGAGCCATCATGACGCCCATGGTGGAGGAGAGGGCCTCCTCACTGCCGTAGCGCGAGTAGATGGGCTTCCCGGCCTCGCTCAGTACGAATACATGTTTCCGATGCTGCCGCCAACTCTCTGTGGTTACATCCTCATCCCTGTGAGAAGAAGCCCCCACAGGAGTGCCATTCTCGGAGAGAGGGGAAGACGTGCCCTTTGTACCCACACCTTGTTCTTCCAGCTTTCCACGGGTTAACAAGGCCACAACAATTTCACCAGAGTCATCCTGGCCAGTGTCAGCCAGGGAACTGTCCACAGACACTTTTCCTGAGTCAGTTTCTGACGCGTCACCACAAATGGGTTTGTTGACCTCGACAGCATCGTCTTTTTGGACATCCAAACCAGGTACCGGCACTTGTGTTTCTGCATTGTTTTCTGAGGTAGTATCTGACCACTGTGTCTCCGGGCACCTGTCTATACAGGGCAGAGTCCTGTTATTCCTTTCCTCTGAACAAACATCCTCTGTGAGGTGATCTGTATGATTTTCTGACGGGAGCGCAGCACTGGGAATCACAAATCCTGAAACAAAACAACACATCACTAACGGACCTCATAAATCAATGACTTTTAATTCAACAAATATAGTCCATTATATCCCTGGGGTTGACCGAGCAATGTGTTTTTTTAAACTGCGAAAGTAGAGCAACATTAATTACCTGTCTGAGAAGGATCTGTGGCGGTAGATGCACCTGCCGTTTCTATTTTGTCCATCTTCGCACTCTCGTTTCCCTATATTTATGGATATATACCACGTACTGAGCACCACAATGTTTTGAAAATGAAAGCTCTCGACTCTACCAACTTACAAAGTTGTAATTAACTCAGAGGTACATTGAGCCATGTAGCTAGGTAGCACAACTAGGTAACTACCTAGCTATATATTCTCACAGACATAGATTAAGCTGAAAACCAACTAAAAAAAATATTACATCAACAATAACTCGAATAATAAATCGTTAAGACTCAGTTGTCAACATCAGCTAGCTACCCGGCTAACGTTTACTCACATGTACGCAGGGCTGTCAGCTTGTTCTTTTCTGTGGCTTCCACCTGTCCAGAAAACCCAGGTTATGATCGGTCTACATGAGTTTGTCCGCTCGGAAACGTCTAAACCCGATTAACCTGATTTGCTACAGCCTATTCCGCCCGGATCTTCGCAGGCTAATAAGTTAGCCGGCTAGCTTTACAGATAACGTCACCAAGAAGCTAATTTTTTTTAATGCGGAGACTTCGTTATATTTTGAATAACGTCAGTCTGCTCGTAAATTACTCCACTGTCTGGAGCAGGCATATTTAATAGAGAATATTTCCGTTTGGGTTAAGCAAACAAAAAACATCTTAAACGAAACTGCTCTGCCGGTTACTTAGCAAGATAGGTTTGGAGCAAAGCCAGTGAGGTTTTAAACACGGCGATGCAGTCCACTTCCGGGTGTGACCACGTACAAAATTGAAGCGTTTCAACCTGCATATATTTTCAAGAGAAAATGTAAAAAGAAGGGGGAAATGTGTATAAAGTGCATATTACGTTTTGCTCGACATGTAACAAATATAAAACTATGTTGACAGTATAACATTTTCCCATTACATGAGTAGCACTTCTAACCGAAGTGCTTTTATAATCTCTGCAGTCCTTTTATTCGTTTTAAATGTTGTCCTACTGAAGTCATACTAATTACTGAGGTTTATCGCATTTACCTGATGTTTTCTGTTGGTGTCTTTTATCTTTTGACAAACATGGAAAATTGTTATTACATGTCAGACTACCATAACTTGTGAAGGTGTTTAATTTGGAAACCCAACCTTGTCTCAGGTAGAGGGAAAATATCCTAATGATCTATTTTCTTAACTTCCAGCAAAATCACCCATAAATAATAATTTCACTTTTGCTCCATTGATACTTAAATGTTAAAAGCACTTTGAACTTTTTTATTGAGAGAAAATATGAGTCTACTTTTACTAAAAAGTCAAAAGCATGACAGTAATGAACAATTACTAGGATATCTAAACTGAATGAACAATTACTAGGATATTGAAACTGTATTTTGATGATGTTTATTTCAGCATGCACCTAACTAGGTCCATGGGGTTTTAATGGGATGAGAGAAAGACAGCTTGGGAAGAAACAGGAAATTACAGAATATAGTGGTCAGACCAAGAGGAGTGAGAAGAGAGGGAATTTATATTGTGTGTCAAATCAGGTAGATAAAGCTAGAAACAGGTTGCTGTTTCTTCCACATTTTCTTCTGCAGTTCTGCAGTCCCTTGCATCAACTACTGTCTGGAGAGGATTCTCTGTGTGTTGCGCTGTTCTTCATGCTGTCGAGGTATTCTTGTTGTGAAACAGCCAATACGGAAGCCAAGATTTCGTCATCCTCCCAGTCTGTTAGACCTTCAGTGTGAAGTCACAACAACACATACAATGGAGTTAGTTAATGTTACAAATGAGCATGCCATCAATCGAATGCAAACCGGTGATATTGGAATAACCATCAGGTTAGCGTTTACTGCTTTACCAAAGGCAGTGGGTGACATTTCTTGCATGATAGTTCGATATCCAATGCTTGGGTAGAGTGACACAAGAGAAGATGGAGGAGATCGATCCTGTGCAACAAACAGCTGGCTGCTTGGACCTGGCGGGGCAAGACAACCCTCTTGAATTCAGCAGACACACAGACTTAAAGCAAACTGGATTAGAGAGGGTTTGCTGACAACAGACCTGGAGCACATGGTGATGGAGGTTTGGGGAGCATCAGTGTGGCTCCTGCAGGAGACGGTGGTTTGGCTGGAGCTTCAGGGGGTGCTGGCCCTGGGGGTTCTGGAGAGGATGCAGAGCTCCGCTGGCGTGGGGACCGGCAGCTCCACTCCTCCAAACCACTGGATGTAGCAGCAGTAGCAGAGCTGCAGGTTGCACTCGCTTTGCGTGGCTTAAAACCAGACAGAGAGACATCAATGCTCAGTCAGTTTCTGCCACATCACAGAATACGGATATAAAAAAGTAACAAGTAACAAGGATTGAAAAGCTGTTCTTTATAACCATCTTACTGGACAATAATGTACAGCAGTGGGTGCTCACACCTGTCTGCCTTGTTTCTCTTGGTCCTGAAGCCACTGTAAGTAGGATTCGCGAGCCACCTGCTCCTCTATGGCCTCATTGGTAGCTTCCCAGTCTGTGGCCCTCTTTTTGTCTTCCAGCATCTGCTGTTCAATCCAGGACTCTTCTGAGGTCTTGATGGCATGTTTCATTAGAGACTGATCAGCATACTACCCAGAGCAAGATCAAACACATGAGTCAGGCACAGGAGATATTGACTGCGTAGGAGTTACAAAACGCAGTCACTGTATAAGGTGTCTAATCAGTCATATGCTACTGCAGGTCTAAGGTATCTAATTAGTCATATGCTATTGAAGGTCCTCACCCCTGGTTTGAAGGAGGGCAGTCCAAGCCCCACCCCAATAGTGGCTTTATTGGGGTTCACCACTGAGTTGTAATGAATGTTCCGATGGTAGCTGACCCTGATAGGCTCATCATTGTTCTGATGGATGCCATGGAACGTGTTGATTGGTTCTGGAAATGGAAATGACTGTCAGCTTTTCTTTCAGTGATTACAAGGTACACTGTTAAAAGTAAGGGCTATAAAGGTCTACAGGACTTCAAAGACAATTTACGCACCAATGCCGTACTGGTAAACCTCCACTGGCCGGTTGTACATCTCTGCCATGGCCTGCATCTCAATGTGGTTCCCATGACAACTGCTCTTCCTTTTCCGGTTTATATATGTTGTGAAATCCTCTGTGACATAACTGGAGAAGTAATCAGCATTTTTCACCTGAAACCAAGACATGGAAGGTGTTGGATACTATAGACTCAAAAAAAATACTGCATTATGTCAAGAGAAGGCGTTAAATTACTAGCTTGGTAGAAACTATCCTACATCTCATGAGCTTACATTTCAGTTCCACAGACTCAGCTGGGCATTTCTCCAGCTGCTAACCATTTGCACATACAATTGTAGCATCAATAATCATCTAAGGAGCTTCTGGTACAGTTGGGAGGCTTTTTCAGCTTACATGCGCTGAATTTGTGAATTTAGCTGTCGTCAGTAGAAGCACAATATAACTCTGATTTATCAGATTTAAGCTCCTAGCAGGGGTGATATCAGACTAAAGCTCCTAGTAGGGGTGATATCAGACTAAAGCTCCTAGTAGGGGTGATATCAGACTAAACCATGAAGCCAAACAATGTAAAAGCCCATTTGATTCTGGATTCCTTTGAGAAGGCTAAACATTCCCATTTTAATGTTGAATACCTGCATATTACACATGCATAAAAGAGATGCCTTTTGGCAGCCTTGATCATGTGCTACTGACTCACCAAATAATCCATACAGTGCTTCCGTACCACATCATGCATGTCTTGGTCCCCATATACTTGATCAGCTGCAAAAGCATCACATATAAGAATATTTGATTATAGATCCAGCGACATGAAGTTGCCAACAGTGATCATTTAAAATAATTACTGCACTACAAATCAGGTGCAAAAGCCAAGGAGAATTACCAACAGCTCTGAAGAGACATGCCCCATCCTCTTTCATCTTTTTGATGACAAATCCTTTTTTTTCCTTGAGGGCTTTTTCAAACCATTGTTCTTGCTATGGGTACAATGAACACCACAGTCAAACTAATAATTAAAATAACAATTGTTCTAAATAAATAAATAAATAAATAAATAAATAAATACAATAACCTTTAGCTAGTCATAATGCCACCCAAAAACCACAAACCCCCAACTGTCAAATCATGTCATAAACTCCCATTCAAGGCTACCAGAAAGAGTTCTGGTCAAATCAGCCACAGCCTGGCAGTTTGGGGATTAAGACTTTCCATCCTGGCAACATGGCAAAGAACACTCCGGTTTATATAGTCAAAAAGTTAAATGGGGTCATGATTGAGACGTGCTTAAGGCCAGTTATTTTTAAGTTCTTTCTATATGCTTTCTGTGAAATAAGCACATCACAAACTGTTTTTGAAAATGCATCATCATAAACCAAAATAGTAAAAATAAACATAAATAAAAGTAAAGGTTTTAGGTATTTATAAGTAGTAGAACAAAAATGATAAAAGTATTTAAGATTTTGTAGAGATTGAGCATTGGGCATTAGTGTCATTGGCTTCAAGATGGGTATTGCATGATGACAAAAAATCCTCCCCAAAGACTCCCATAAACAAAACAAAATAAGAATAGAATTTTAAAGTAAAATTAACAAAATGATTCTATGGAAAGAAAAAGAACACATAAAACACAAAACTACTGTAACCTTGATTTAGTGACAAAGTGACATTGCTCTTTTCAGTGGAAAAGAAACTAAACATCCAGTCTTCGCCGACTTAATTTTTCAGTACCAGCACTGACTCCTGATGTTTAGAATTATTACCTGTTCGACTGTCGCAGGGTCCACAGACTGAAGTCGTAAGGCATTCTCATACTCATCCTCACTATTGTTGCCTCCACTTCCTTCCTCGGGTTCAGAAGCAGGAACACCTCCCGTTGCACCTGCCATACCCCCGGGGCACACCGTCTGTCGGCGCCGTTTGCTGAGACCGGGTCCGGCGCAACAGCTTCCAACACCTGTCCCGCATGGCAGGTCCCCGCGACTTCCGACAACGGCGTTTGCGATCCCTTCGCATGAACCGACCGTGGCCCCCGTTACAACGGGCTGAGGCGAGGCTTGCTGCGGACGCGAGGTCGCCTCAATTCGCCGATCGTCTCTTGACGTGTGAGGCGCGGCCTGGTAGGACCAAGGTGGCGGCGAAGCCCTGGGCCTTGACCCAGTCCGGCCACTGAGCTGATGGGGATGCTGATGACCGTGTGAGTGCGAATCAGAGCTGCCTCGCCTGTCCGAATCGTCCGTATGCTCACTCACACCGACTGTTGTGGTCGGCTTCTTCTTCGGAAGAATCGTCATCGCTAACGTTACCAACTAGCTGACAAGGTTTGTTATGAGCTAGCTAGCTAGCTGCAGTTAGCCAGAATAAATGGTTTCCAGCTTCTTTTCACCGGAAAGTCTGGCTGACTACATAAACTGTGCTGCCGGAATCCTGTATATCGTTTAATGCCATAGAATTCTAGCAAAACTTTGTTATTCTTTATATTTCCTTTCGTTTTCTTTCTTTGCCAAAACGAACGAGAGTTCGAGACAAACATCAACAAACAAGTTAGATTACATCACTTCCTCCCTGTGGTTGTCTTCATCACGTGGGGTTTACGTAGAAGCAGAGCGACTAGACTCTGTGAAGCTGGAACCGCATCTACAAAACAAATAAATGGTGCTTAAATGATCAGCTGACGCTCTTTTGTATTTAACGCACAAATTGTGTTTATGCCAGTTTTGTTTTTGATCTATTTTAACGTTTTAAATCAATGGTAAATTAATCACTTGTTCTGACGTCATCGAACGTTAACAAATTTCTTAGACTGGAGAAGGCAGTCATATGTCGTAATTTTTTTGCTTGTTATTAACAGCTAAATGTTAGTAGTATCTAGGTGTATTTTGTAAAGGAGTTTGTTAAATATCTTGTTGTTAACCTTTGTAAAGAACAAGCTATGATCCCAATGTTGAATGCTGGAATTAAATTTAAGGCATTTTTTGTTGTCTAAATTTTAAACATTACTGTACTATACACATCTGCAAAGTTCAGTTTATTGAGACACATGTGTTTCAATGTCACCTCACTGTTGTGTGAGCTTAAAAACCCAAGAGTCAGGTTTCATAGGACCCTCTAATTATATTTCAGTACAAATACAAAATTAATAAAGCAACAATACAAATGTACTAGTGTTTTTAATGTTGTGGTCTTGGTCCAATGCAATCTTTACCTGACCAGGCATGTGTTTAATCAAATCAAATCAGGTTTATTTATATAGCACCTTTTCCAACCATCGTTGTCTCAAAGCAGCTTTACACTTGTCCACATCCAAGCACCCAGTGATCAAGTCAAGGGCGACAGTGGCAAGGAAAAACTCCCCAAGAGCATGAGGAAGAAACCTTGAGAGGAACCCAGACTCAAGGGAGGAGCCCATCCTCTTCTGGCCGACACCGGTCACCATGACAACAAGATAAATATATAAAGAAATACAAAGAATAGTGAATTATGAAATATAACAGTCCAGGGCCATGGAGATACACATAGCTGGGGGGGGGGATCAGGGGTGTTGAGAGGGGCCAGGACAGTTGGTTGATCCTCCATCTGTGTCTGGATAAGTAGGAGACGGTTGGTCCGGGTTAATGCCAAGTGTGAACCAGCTGGCACACCTAGTGTATTATGAAATCCATTATACAGAATTATACAGAATATATAAATATAGAATATAATGACCCCATCAATGCAGTGTTTGAAAGGGTTTAGAACTGCACTCACTTGTTTATGCTAAAGTGAAATTAACCACTTGCAGAAGAGAGAGGTCCCAACCAGCTCTATTAAATACAAACTGAATGCATAATTTGACCAGTGTTATTTCAGTAAATCTTTAATTTAAACATGCATACAACAGATACATTTTTATTTAGGGTTTGTTTTGTCAAGTTGGAAAAATAAGACATCCATGAAATACTCTTAGGCTGGGCTAACCGGCTTAAATCCTGACTTTAACTGGCCATAAACAATAGAACCTGTATTATGTTTTGCAGATGATCTGTGTAAGACAGACCCACTGCACAGAATAGCATTACATGCCAATAACAGTAGCTAATGTCAATAACCCAGCAAGGTTGGGTGAAACATAGACGCTTAATATTAAAAGCAGGATTAAAAACAGTGGCTGTGCTCTTAGAAACATGCAAATGCAACAACAAAAAAAATCTCAATAGCACATAATTAGGATAATATCATGATAGATCCACAGTCCTCTCACTAATAATTAAAGGATTTAATTCACCTAATCATTTAGCAGGTTAAAAGACATATACATTTAAATAATCAAGAGGCTTAATATCAAAGTCCATATTTATGCCAATACAACACATATAAAGTTTGTAGATAACATCAGTGTGAAAATTAAAAAAGGAATCTTTCTGGACATACACATTATATAGTTTTATTCACAGCAGCATCAAAATGGGCTCTGATATTAGGCCTTTTCTATTTCTAAGTCTTTTCTAATTCTATTCTGGTTGAATATATAATATATGCCACACAACACTTAGATTATTTTGTCTACATGTAGTGTTTAACTTGAATTTTGACATTGGTCTCTAGTACCGGCATTTTCAGCTGTAAAAAGATTACGTCTAGGGGATACGTTCACTTGACAGAATATTCCTCATGAAGATCTACTAGTCAAAAGTTCTCATTACTGAATTTCTAACAGAAGAAATTCCACACTCAGAGGTATTAGGTAAACTTTTTTGTCATTATGTGATTCTACATATTGCCTGCACCATTAAGCTCTGAATGTGCACATACTCTCACATCATATCATTAATGTTGTAGTTCTCAGTTTTAACCACAAGATGGCTCCCTTCTCTGCACTGAGGTAGATAATAATGCCATTTTAAATAAACACTCGAAAGAACAGGCTATACTGCAAGCCATTTGAAATGAACAAGAAAATAAATGTTTCCTTTACTTGCAAAGTTATGGCACAAGCTGAAAGACGAAGCTTCTTTTTTAAAATATTGAAAGACAGTGGGTATTTGCTCATTTTTTAACTGATCAGAGGCTCAAGGTTTTAGAGAAAATTATATGGACTCCCTGAGAGATGTTTGATCTTAAATCAACAGAAATGTGTGGAATCAAACCCGTAGTTCAAAGGTGCTAAAGGGTAAAATCAGAACGACAGCTTAACTAGAGCATGCAGAGGGCCACAGAGAAGGGAACATATTCTTACATTTTATGCATTTTTAGGTCATCCCCATACTGACTGAAGACGTCCATTAGTCAAGAAATGGCTATTTTTGTACACATCATTTTCATAGTTCTGACTCATTCCTCGTATTCATCGTTTTGCGGCGTATTCATCATCACCAGTGGTGTCTATTCCATCCATCTGATGAACATGACCAGAGTGTGCAGGACCCTTGTTAGTCCTCGACTGTCCAGATTACTGACCACAACATGACCAACAGTCCAGAGTTCATTCTGCTGCAAGAGCTAGAAAAAATCCTTAGAGGAGGATTATAGAGACAAAAGTGATTTAAAATCCTGCTTCCCCAAATGAATGCCCTGCACCAAAACAAAATAATAATAATAATAATAATAATAATAATAATAATAATAATATTAAATAACCATCTTTAGTGGAAATGTCAAAAGCAAAAACACAGAAGGCACAGTGTGTGCACAGTGCCCACATCCACCCTCCTCCACCACAGCGTTCACTGGGACCTCCTCCACCACAGCGCTCACTGGAGTCTCTCCGGGTCTCCTCTGGCCTCTCCGTTCTGCTTCTCGCTGGCCTTGTGCGAGAGGCGCGTGGAGACGGTGGCCGCCTGGACCACGGCTTTGAAGCTGCGCTTCCGCTTCTGCACGTTCCGCTCCGGGTGGAAGACGATCACGTAGACCTTGGGAATGTAGAGCATTCCCAGAGACACGGTGGCACTCAGACTCATGGATACGGTCAGCGTGGTCGTCTGGATGAACATCTGGTGAAGGACAGGACAGATTAAGAGGCACTGCGTCCCACACGACGTATTACGCAACATTACCAACACTGCAGTGAAAACACTGCAGAAAGACCTGTTCATCTACGAGGAGGATGAGATGTAACAGTACAGAGTTTAGTTTATGTTAAATTAGTGAGTAAACCCCACGCACCCCTAGTCTCTTGCCACTGTACAGTTTCATATCAGCATTTACAGAACGAGCAGAATAAACACTCATTATCAGTAAACTTCTTCCTCCGTTGCATTAGGAGTAATATTATTAATCACAGTGATATGCAGCAGAAAGTACCACAAAAACATGCTTCGTTGGTTCATGTCGCTGTGAAACAAAAGAGGAACGTGGAGGAACGTCTGTGTTTGCCATCCTTTTCTGTCCTCCATGTAACAGTTATATATTCGCTGAGGACGGGTGATTGTCCAATGCCTGCCAAACTGACCAACCACTAAAAACATCGTGAGAAGGAAGCATAGAGGCGACCTGTACCCGGTTCCGCCCCTCCCGGTGCACACAACAGCACCATATAAAAGCTTGATGTTTTAGTAGACATATGTAGGCTCAGACAAGAACAAATTCTGTTTTGTGGTGTCACTGTGATGAGAAGATACCGGTTCATTCTGGTTTAAGTTAGAGGTTCAGAGGCCATCACTCTGGAAGGTAAATGTGTGTTCTGGCTGTTGCATCAGCGAGTTGATGATGTGGTCTGGAAGACGCAGGTTGTAGGTGTGCATGATGCCCTCAGTCACTCACTGACATTTGCAGGAACCCCCTACGTACTGGGCCTCTTCTTTGGGTGGGTGGGTGGGGGGGGGGTACCACTCAGCTCCGCAGTGATGCTAAACTGTCCTTCATCGTTCCACCTCTCCCTGCCCTAACAAACCTGTTCCAGCTCCGGCAGTTAATTATCAAGGCCTTCGACTACAGGAGCAGGGAAGACAGACAAACAAATAAACAAACAAACAGGCGGAGGACGTGCAGCACTAAACACGTTGCTGGGCTTTGTGGGGGTGAGGAGAGATGGCAGGCAGGTTCAGCACACAGCCCACCGAAGCTCCTCCCACTGCCTTTCTTCCATTCCTTTCATTCCAGCGAGCTGAAAAGACTCAAAAGCTTCACCTCAGCCAGAGGTGCTTCGTGACTCACTGGCTCTTAGCTCTTTTCTTATTCACAATTCCGCCTCCTTTTTAGGTCCAGTAACTTTAGAAGTCCAAACATCCCCCTAAAGGGATATGAAAAGGCGGATCTGAAGTTAACAGTGTGTATTTGTGCTGGTCATCACTCGTGTTTTGCATAGGCTTTGCAATAAAAGCCTAGCAATGTTGGAAATACCCCTGACTCCTGTCTACTAATGTAAGGGGCTTTTTTCAGTTGCTGGACAGGGCCACCGGTCTTCCGTGCTCTTTGCCTTTTTTAAAAGAATCTATTTAAAAACCTGCATACAAAATGCTGGTAACTCCTTTCCATTTTCCATTTTTATTAGTATTTTTTTATAATACTAATAAATACTAAACCAATCCAAACCCACATAAAATCATGACATCTCTGCATGATAATAAACATATTCAAATAACTGGCAATGCCATAAATAGCTTCTACGCTGGCATAGGGAAGGGCAACCCCCCCCCACCTAACTTCTCTCTGGACTCTGCCGTACCAAAGGGCACCCCTGCCTACCTTTTCCGTGGACTGTGCCGTACCAAAGAAGATGGGCACGAAGGCCAACCAGATGATGCAGGTGGTGTACATGGTGAAACCAATGGGCTTGGCCTCGTTGAACGTCTCCGGGACCCCGCGACTTTTCACAGCGTACACTGTGCATGTGACCATCAGCACCATACTGTAGCTGAGGCAGCCAATCAGAGACAGGTCGGACATATCGCACTTCAGGATGCCTCGCGCCAGCTCTGGGTTGGGGGGGTGTAGCTCCTCGAAGTCGATTATGGTGTGGGGGGGGACGACACCAAACCAGACGAAAATCCCAAGCAGCTGAAAGAGAAAACAGGATCAATATGAGAACAGACAGCACCGTTATATTGGATTACAAATGTAATGAAATAACGTTTTGCTTGATGGATCGGAATATAAGTTCATATTAACACGGAGAGAGCAACTTCTGGAAGGCAAATGGAAATCGAAGGATTATGACAGAAAGTGTCTCGTTCGGCGAAATTGCAGTGAAGTCAGTGTCTGAGCTGATGCCTTCAGCACGTTGACTTTACTGACAGGCACATCTCACAGTTTCACAGGTTGCACCATCTTAATCAATTATTCAGTCAGAAAAGTGCTTAGACAAAAATATCTTCTAGGAGGACAAAAGTACACAATCCTGAGAAAGAAACCAAATGGAACCATAAATCATCACGCTGGTGTGAACAGTTACGACTGAATCTGGTTATAACAAAAACACCTAAAAATGATCAGCAGTTTGGCTTAGTTGATGATCTGTTAATCGTTATTATTACGACATCATCGCTGGGTTTAAGTGAAACTCAATCAGGGTTGAGGGTCTAAGCTCGGCGGATGAGGCGGGAGGCGGGAGACCTGTGCGGAGATCAGGAGGAACGTGATGATGAGCTGAGAGGTGGGGCTGATGAACTTGGGTGGCGTGACGGACTTCTTTCCCTGCTCGAAGATGCGGTAGATACGGTTGGTCTTGGTGAGCATGGCCGAGTAGCTGACGCACATCCCGAGGCCGAGCAGCAGCCTGCGGAGGGCGCACACGGCAACCCCGGGCTCGGCGATCATCAGGAACGTGATGAGGTAGGTGAGGAAGATGCCAGCCAGCAGCACGTAGCTTAGCTCGCGCCCGGCCGCGCGCACAATTGGCGTGTCGTTGAAGCGGACGAAGGTGACCATGACTCCCGTGGTGGTCAGGATGCCCAACACAGCCAGGAACACGGGGATGATGGCCCAGGGTGAGCTCCACTCCAGCTTGATGATGGGCGTGGGGGTGCAGCCAGTGCGGTTGGGCGTGGGCCGCGTGTCGAACGGGCACGTCTCGCACGTGAACTCGTTGAGGAGGTACTGGTAGCCGTCGCAGAGTTCACAGTGCCAGCAACAGGCCACGCCCTTCACCATCCTCTTCCTCTCGCCTGGCTCACAGGGGAAACTGCAGACGGAGTCCGGGACCTCCGTCTCACCTCCAGACCACTGCATCTCCTCTATCTTTGAGATGCAAAGAGAGAAAGAAGAGTTTAACCAAATGTTGAAGAACTGACACATTAACAACAAGCCATACCATAATCTCTGAGGTGGCAACGATGCTTCATGTGTCAAAATTTTGACATCACAAAAACTCAACATCATAATCATCGCAAGCGTCCTGCATTCAAAACTCCCACACTGCACTGCTGCCTACGTTGAGTCGTAGGTGATTCGTCCACTGGCCGATAACCTTGTAGCCGGGATTGGTGCTGTTGGACAGCTGGTACTGGAAGATGTCGTAGCGTCCCGGGGCATCTCCGTTTTCGTTAAACATAACACCTGTGCCTGCACTGCCTGGGAAACAGCACACAACAGGAGAAGGAGCTTATTTAGAGCACAGACAGCATAAGTGCACACACACACGCACACACGCACACAGGCACAGGCACACATGCACACACAAGCAGGCACACGTACACGCAACACACACCCGGCGAAGTCTCACAGATATTGTGAGCCAGAAGATATTTTTCTCAGATATTGCTTGGTGTAATTAAACACGCAATTTCAATGGCATGTATAAGCCAGGTGTAATAGTTCTGTTAAAAATGTTCAATAAGGCTTTTTTGTTATAATGCCGGAGGTAAACGAGTACAGATTAGAACGAGGAGGATCTCAGGTAATCCTCTGGTTCCTTTAATCTACAAAACAAGTACTGAAAAATGAGACCAGCGAGAGTTCATCTGTCCGTCCTTTCTTAAAGCACTTCACCCAGACCCCCGGGCATTCACAGTTGAAAGGATATCCACACAAGAAGCACAACCACAGTGAGGAAACCTGAATGGCACCGCTGCCCATCAAAAGTTCCAGGAACTCAAGCGATGGAAAGAAAGGAGACTGGCACATAAAGACAGCAAAGAGCAAAGTGTGCTGCCCCGTGTTTGAAGAGAGGCTGCCTCAGGGGAGGCAGGCGGTGAGGGAAAGAGAGAGAAAAGGAAGAGAAAAACGAGAGAACGAGAGAGAAGCAGAGAGGTATTGAATACATCTTCAGCAGCAGCACTGCATTACTAGAGCTCTCCAGGCTAGATGGGGCACTGTCTTCAGGTTGACCTCTCTACACTGCACACTCAGCCCCTCCTCGGGGACCCAAAAGATGTAAAACTAGTTACATTTTGGAGCAAGACACGACATGCAAGTATGATTTTCAAATATTTTGTTCATTCAACTACCATTTTAACAGCAGATTAGAATCAATTCATGGCCAGCTAGGATTGAGCAGTTGAGGAGAAAACAGGTTTATAAATGAATAAACAAAAACAGGTTTATAAGTAAATTAATTAAAGGAAACCAAAGCAAAACAACGATGGAGAGGAAAACGAAGATAAACAGGACACAGGGAACACGTGGAAATCTTGACCAGCTTGACTTGGTGTTGTGTTCGTTTGCAGACAGACAAACACAGAACCCTGGTGGAAACAAGCTGAGAGTTTAAACAGCCTTAACCAGGCAGGTAACAGGGTGAGGGTGAGCTGTGCTGTGATTGGAAGGTGTGTAGCGAGCTGTGGTTTGTGGAGGTGCGTGTTTGTGGAGGTGTGTGTTTGTGAGCTTGTGTGAATACACACTGCCTCCCACTTGGCTGGCGAAGTAGCAATAAACATTCAATTTTTTATTAGTTTGATAAAATAAAAATGTTTCTTGGACTCTGAACTTTTCATCTCTAGTGTAATTTCTTTCAAATGCCCTTGAACACACCTTCCAGGTGTTCATCATTCAGACCACGCTGGCGATATCTCCCTCCAGCATTTTCCCAGGCCCACTGTCTACCGCGGCCGCGACCCAGCAGAAACATTCAACTCACCGTTGAAGTTCACGGCTCGGATGTATCTGAGCAGCAGGCTCCCGTCCACGGGGTCCATCCTGTCGCAGATGCCCACGGCCCCCGGACACAGGTCCGACAGCATGCGGTGCAGGGCATGAGCCATGGCGTACACAGCATCGATCACAAACTGCACCTTGCCCTCCTGCTCATATGGCGAGTCTTTGCTAATCCGTTCCTCTCCTGACCAGAATGACAGGAAACACAGGGTCAAAGGGTCACAGGGTTACATGCTTCACACCTTAACACAACGAGCATCAGAACACTGGCTGTTGTGGCAGGGGTCAACTTGCATGCATGTGTGCTGTTTGATGGGCATTTTTCCCAGTATTAGTTGCAATCAGTGGTCACTTACATTGCATGTTCCATATACCTTCTGCTCAGACATGAGTACAGACTGCCCCAATCAGCCTTCATATTTATAGCTAATGTTTGCAGTATCTTACCTTCAGTGAGGGAGAAACCCTGTCACTTTTTCCACATCCTTTATTTATAACCTGATTAAAAACAGTTAGGAATCTTAATAAGCTCTTAAATAACCATTTTAGCTTCATTGGTTTGGTCAATGGGCTCAACTCAACTTGACGAATCATTAAAATGTAAAGGTTTTCCTCACCTGTGCATTTCCTCTGTCCACTGTCTAAGTTAACAGCTGAGTGCGTTAGTTTGCATTTGAAGTTGTCCTCCCAAAACTCTGCAAACCAGATGTTCCTCCTGTTGTTCTCCAAAGAGCGTGAGGTGAAGTACTGATCAAAGCCTGGAAAAGCAGGATGTTTCACGAAAGCATTCAACCCACTGGATCCTACCTTCAAACCAATCTCAAAAAGAAAATGTTTTTAGCTTCCAACCCCAACTGTCCAAAATCATTTGGTATCTGTTTAGATGATTCCACGCTGAGACTTATTGGGAATCTCTGGACAAGGTTCCTCTGACCAGCAACTTTAATAGAATCATTAAACACTATGCAGACATGTTTGAAACAGCACAGGACACCAAGTTAAATTGTGATAAAAAGAATAAGAAAATCTATCAGTATTATTTAGACAGGAAGGTGTACTCTCACAGTCACCAGACCTCTCACAGGTCAAGCGTTGATGGTCTATTTGACAATCTTATTGGGAAAGCATCTTCCACTCAATCAAAAATAATTTTAATATGCTTGTAATATCATATTAATGATATACTAGCTAAAGCCATCGTGAAAGAATGCTTTGCGTACATCAAGCTGTCAACAAAGTTAAAGGGGAGTGTTAGATGATACACTTTATATATATATATATATTACTGTTCATTATCTTGAAAAAAGTTTCTTTTTGCTGTTGCTTCAAACGTTTGACCTGTAGGGAGTCTTCTAAGTGTGCAGGGCCCTTCTCAGCCCATAACCCTAGCACTTCTGTAGACCTGCATGATTTTAGAGTTTTGGAAACATAAACTTCTGCTTATGACGTTAATGTTTTCACACCCTCTACAGACGCCCTTTTAGGCAGGATGGTGACCGCTCCCTCCGCCACATCTTCCTGGTTCAGAACGGGGGCGATTTTGGCCCCCCAGCTATCAGAGCCCACAAACAGGAAGTGACCTGTGAGATTGGCCCTCTTTGCTGCTTCAAGGACCCGCCTACAATGAACAGAAAAATAAAACAGTCAAATTTCCAGTGACCTCTGTATTTACTGGGTCACTGAAATCATACATCATTTTAAAAACTAAATTAAGACTGTTATTAAATAGTATTACAAAATTGCATTACACCATATAAAGCAGGAATAATTATAAACAAACCCGTGTGAGGCACCCCTTTATCAGATTTTCTTGGGCTATTTCTGTTAATCATGATGTGGATGAAGTGCTGTTTTTTTCTACAATCATTAACCGTTTCATTCCAACTTAAAGGAGACGCCGAAAATTCCAGGGAGTTTTACTCACTTGATGTCGTCTTCGTTAGCGAATATTATGACCCCTCTGGCATTGGATGTCTCCATCAGCCTTTTTATGATCTTGTCAAACTCTCCTGGTTTTGGTTCTCTAGGAATCCTAATGGACTGCGCTATACACACACCTCCTGGGAGGACACAAGATCATGGACCAATCTGATGACTCGCATTTCCCACAGTAACCCCCTTTTCTTTAGCACCATAAATAACAGTTTTCACTAAATCATGTACTCTGGAAACTGGCCATCCAATTACATTTTCTTATCAAATGCTAAATCACTCAAGACTAGCATGTGGATCTCTTCCCTACGCTTTTTTTTTTTTAGATGTCGAGCTTTGTGTCGCTGTACCCGCTTCCCTGGAGATCTGGAGAAAACCATCCACCCCGCTCTCTCCATAGTTGCCCTCTGATGCCAGTGTGGAGACGTAGTTCCAGCCCAAGGCCTTCACGATGTCCACCATAGCCTGAGCTTGGAAGGAATCTGGGGGCACCACCCGAGAGAAGAAGTCGTAGCGGGTGTTGTCGCTCAGCTCTGGGGCCGTGGAGGCGTAGCTGATCTGTGGGATCTGAAAAGCATGGTGAAGTTTGATCAGATTCACTGCATCACCCAAAAAATGAGGTCCCATTACAGACATGTTGTGCTAGGGCAGGTTTCAATTAAACCCTATAAGATGAGTTTTAACATGATAACACAAATGTTATTATTTATATAAGCATTTATTCTCTAGTATAATTCAGTGTGTCTTGATAGCTCAGAGGTGTACTGCTTCATTAGCCAGTATGTAGCTTTTTTAAAATGAATTCCTCTACTTAAAACATGTCTAGGAGCCTAGAGGTTCAAGCATGTTTCATCAGCATTTTGAGTATTGATTCTTGCACATGAAGCTCTGCCTTTGAACATGTGAAAAACCATATAAAATATATCAGAGCTTTGTCTTTGGTTTTATAGATTGCTCTAGGTGCTGTAGATGCCTTGTATGGTTTTGTTTATGTAAATCACTTTAAATAATCTTTCTGAATGAAATGTGCCACACAAATAAACTTGCCTTGCCTTCAGAGAGGGGCCAGGGTTGCCACTCGCAATTTAAAATCAGTGATACTTGTTTAAACATCATTTCCTGTGAGCACACAGAACACCACTGTGCTTTTTACATGATGTGTTCATTTTTACATATATGTTATATACACCAATGTAAAGCCTCTCTGAACAAAAACCACAGCAACAACAAACCAGCGAAAGGCAGATGGAACAAAAGTGTTCGACTCAGAGAAAAAAAAATATATATGAGAAGATTAATTTACTTTCATTATTTATTATTTCCTTAATGATGCAGCTGATGTCCAAGTGCATGGTTTTGCATCAGTTAAGGTTCTCCCAGGGGGTTGATGAGAGAGAGGGCAAAGAGAGAGAGCACTGAAAGCATACACACACGGAGACGTGAGAAAGACTGGAGGCACAGCAGCACCTGACAGTCTGTCTGGAAGGATTAGAAGGGGTTAAATCAAATTATATTAAGCACACTGGAAGATAGACAGAGATCCAAAGGCAATGTGGCCATTGCTCAGTAGTGGATCAGCAGCAAATCATAGAATATATTTCATTCTGTTAGCTACATGCAGCAAAATTTCCTTACCCACCATATCACAAACAATCCAAGCTAATATATACAACTGGCCACAGTATTTAAATTCATATTCACTGTATTGTTTATATACAACATTTTTTATTGGAGTTATTACTTTTTGCAGATGTACTGGATGTGTTAATGTGCTTGTAGATGTACTGGATTTTTAAGTGCCTTCTGAAACTCTTAACAACTCTTGCTAAAGGGAAATAAATATGATGTGTTTGAGAAGCTCAATTAGACCAGTTAAGATCAATTAACAGCCATGATCAGTCTATTAATCAGATAATATGGTAAGAAATGTAATACACGATATTACCGTTGATATCTATGTGAACCAGTGATATGCTAAAAATATTAGGAAAAGATTTATTGCGCTTCCTTAGATTTTGTTAATCTTCAAACTGATTTTGACAGATGCCCCATTAGCTGCTGACTTCTCTGATAAATTCTTCTAAATTCTTCTCATGCGTTCTTGATCCTGCCCCAACTCAGTTATTCACAGAACTACTGCCCACTATTATAGAACTTACTATAATCAACTGGGTTATATTCTCAAATAATTAACTTTCAAACCAGCATTTTATTTCCAAAGCACTAGAAACAGCAGTTTTGTCACAATTATACACATGCAGAAAAATATGTCCATGAATGATTTTAGTCTGGATTTAGACCATAACAAAAGTCTGTAAAAATCTTACAAAATATCCCCTGACAAAGGAAGCATCTCTTTTCTTATACTTTTGGATCTTAGTGCCATTTTTATATCATAGACCACAGCATTACAGGCCAGTCACGCTCTTGGATTAAATCCTATTGGGCAGATCACTGTCACCTTTGTCAAAATAAATGCACAAAATAAATGCTCTGAGATTACAATGGTAAAATGAGATTACAATGGTGCCCCCCAAGGGTCAGTACTGGGTCCATTAACACCATTAGGCACAATTATTTGTAAGCGTGGCATTAACGTCCATTGATACATAGACGATATTCATCTATATACAGCATCTGCTAATCCTGATGATATCCAAACACTAACCAAAATTGAGGACTATGTAAATGGAATAAAAAACTGGATGACAACCAACTTTTTCCTTCTGAATTCCAATTAGATCAGGTTATTTCTTAGAGGCTGCAAGAGGGAAATTGATTAATATTCTATTCAATCTTGGTGGCTTTTTGGTTACACCAAAACGTGTTGTAAAAACTGAGGTTTTACTTAAGTATTAAAGTATGAAACATGGTTATTAAACTTAAGTATTGAGAGACTACTACACACACATTTGTTATGCTGCTACGTAATATTGCTAAACAAATACTTTCCTCATCACACACAGAGAAATTGGTCCATTCTTTTTCATTCAGCAAGATTGGAGTGCTTGCAAGAACTAGAAACTTTGACCATATTAACCCTGTTCCTTCAGCACTGCGTTGGCTCCCATTCAAACCGTGAATCAGCTTTAAAATATCCCTATTGAATTGTCCCACAATATTTGAGTTAACTCAATGCATACAATAACCCACCATGCCACTCTCAAATTCCAGGGTATAAAGCCCTCAGGTATGGAACAACCTTTCAGCTTTTAAGACACATAAGCAATTTTTAAATCAAGGTTAAAAACGTACTTATTTTGTCAAGCTTTTTTTTTTTCAAGCTTGCTGTATATAAGATGAAGAAGCGTAGGACCTCCAGTCATAGAGTTTTCTGGTAATCTGAGTTGTTGCTGCTTTTGTCTGGCCACTTCACGCATCCACTCGGGTTTGTGATGATGATGTGGGTGGAATGTGATGTCTCAGAGAGCCCTCAGGACTGAAGTCACCCTGTGGCCCTCCCTGTTAGTTCTGCTGCTACAGATAGACTGCCAGAGCTGGCACATGTCTGCTGTGTACAGGCTGCTCATCTGTTCATCTTTATAGATCTGTCTGTTTTATCTGCATTTTCCTGTGTTACTGATGCTAACACTGGACTAGACCTGCTCATCTGTGAAAAAGGAATTTGAGATGATGCCAAAAAATATCCCAGCACAGCCAGTAGCTGAACTGATGTTGCTATATTCATCCACCCACTCCATCTATTCCAATGAATGCAGATACAGCTCGCCTTACCTAGACACACTGGAAAAGCTGACAGCTATGCTGAACTAACTACATGGACTGTATATGATGTATTAAAGATACTGTGCACAAGCTGGGTCAATCACCACTGCTGCTGGCAGTAGGAAACAGTGTCGAGGGTGGGGGTCCCTTCAGACGGACAAACAGGCTCCAGAAGGCCTCCACTTAAATGTGAGTGTTCAAAGAGCCTGTGGATGCTTTCCTCTCTCTGCTCCACAGGATTCAGCCATTCACCTCCATTCAGTAAAAGCACTGAGGTTGCACAGAATGCTGCCTTCAAACACAGCAGCCACTGGCACAGCAAAGAGTAAGGGCTTTGTTTAGCTCGATGGATGGAGAGCAGTAGGGCAGTGTTGTTAATGGCCTGTTTGGTCAGCGACTGGGAGAATACATTTTTCGACCAGAACCCTTCTCATTTATTTACAAAATACACATGTTGCCTTTTCAACAGTTCTACACGAGATGCTCCATTTCTATGGACACGCTCGGTAAAAAAAACTCTGAACATGCTTAGCTACATGTGTAGAAAGTGTTTGGGATTTTTTGAGTCACTGAATATGAGAGGTCTGTGAAATGGTGTAGCTGTGATATCTGCCATGACTTCCTCTTACAGCTTCTCCCACCTTCTTCGTTTATAAAGGTTCTGTACAGGACCCTTTTCCATATAGAGAACAGAACACATCTTGATGCACTATTTTTAACCCAGTGTGCAGTTATGCTCAGATTTCTGTTCTACTGACTATGAAATGACTCCACATTAGGAGTAAATCAGTTGTATTAAAATTACCGTAACAATCTCAATTTTACAATACTGCTAGTCTAGCGATGTTTCTTATATTTTATAAGCTTTCTAATTAATATGAGAAAAACAGTAAGAGAGAAATGCCCTCTTTTAGGAAGGCATTACTTAAGACTCTGTATGCTGAAATACTATCTGAACCTTTTAACAGCTCAGGACAAAATTAGTTACACTTCCTCTAGTGAGCTCCTACAAGATTCCTATCTCAAGTGCCTGAGCACAGTCTCACAGTACAGCCCTACAGCTCAGACAGTCTCCTCAGAAACCAACCAATCGAGCAAGAAGTGTTTGCCGTTTGTTCGATTTAGAGAACCCCTTGGAGATGACTGATACTCCAAGCCTTTTAGTCAATTGAATGTGCTACAGTGAAATATTTTTTAAAATGAGCAAAATGAGTGTAAGATTATCCTAATATCAGGATAATACTAATATCAGGAGAGTAATCAGGAGCGTGACAGATTGAGTACTGAGTATAAGCTTCTTCACAATAAAAAAAAAATCATATCTCCAATCTTGAAGTGAGTTGACTAATGAGCGTCGATACATATCAGTGGTTAACCAAGCACGGAGCACCTCACCGCAAACAGCCGCAACACGTTGGCCACCATGATGGACACGGAGCTGGCGGACGCGCCGATGACCCCGACCACACGCTCTGGCTTGGGGACGAGAGGCGGATCCCCGTTTGAGCATCGCACATCTGACGTGTCCTTCTGGATGAGAGCCTGGACGAAGGTGAGCGACTGTTCCAGTGCGTACGTGTCCCTGGAGCAGGTGTCCAGGATACGTGCTCCCAGCGTGACGTTGGGCAGCAGTTCCAGGTCGCTGTTGATCTGGTCCAAGGCGTAGAGCATGGCCTCCATGCGGTGGATGCCCTTCTCCTTTTTAACCTCCCCACAGGGCACCCCCGCAGGGCCCCGGGAGTGAACCGGGAACAGCCCCCCGAGCGTGAGGTCACCCTCGATCTTTATAGAGTGGAGCGGAGTATCGACAGAGGCCCAAGACTCTCTGGAGAATCCGACCAGCAGAACCCACGGGAAGAGGAACAGTGAGACCAGGAGTTGCCCCTGCATCTTGCCACTTCCACGCCACTGGTGCTGTGCCGTGGTGTCCAGCACAGCTGGCATCACTGCCATACCAGACAGCAAGCTCCTGGACTACTGCAGAAGGGTTTCTTGCCATCTACCCATAGCTCCTGGATGGTTGGGGGGGGGGGGGGGGGTTAAGGCATGACAAACGGTCAGACGCCTCCTAAAAACACTTAAAAACACTTTTTAAAAAGATGTAGTATAAATTATGAAAGTGTGCGATTGTACAAGAAAGATAAAGTGGTGTGGCTCAGATGTTTCACAATAGTACAGAGATCAGGACATGGTTCGAATGAGGAAGATCAAGGTAAGAGCATCTATGTAAAGGAGATGGCAATGTCAGACCGATGATGATGATGATGATGATGATGATGATGAACAAGAAGAACCGTTCATGTTGTTTTGTCTATTTGTATTCTCCAGACCTGAATACTGAGTGAATTCCTCTTGGAATTGTAGTAGTCTATAAATTTATTCTAAGGAGAATAAAATTATTCCTCCACTCCCCACCCACACCCCATACTGATGTAAAGATTTTATTATAACCATTTGTTACCTTAAGTAAATAACATCAGGACAAGAATTTTTTTCATGCCATTACATGCACTGCCTATTATTGACTGTTGACCAGCCTATTACACACTAGAATTAGGTAAAGCATGGCAGGTGCATGTTATTTTTTTACAGGTAACAAGTAATACCCTTTCAAAATATTCAGCAGTAGGTGAATAGATAGCGCTAGATTTAACTCTAGGGGAACTGAAAAATCACACCGCCAGTTATTAAAGCATCCAATGGTCTGTAGTCCAAAGAAAGAATCGATATGGATGTTAAAGCATCGGAGGACAGTTAAAACATCGTTTAAACTTAATTAATTTCATTTAATGCAATCCTGATTCAAATTTAACAGTCCACATTTCAGGAGAGTAAAGACCATTTTACTCCTTACCTGAGAATGTAATTTTGTCTCCCCATTGTATCGTGCGTTGGTGGTGTCCGCAACGTTAAACGTTTTCCGACGCTACGACTGAATCATAAGTTGACAGTAACATTATTCTTAATTGTGAAGTCGTCAGAAATCTTCCTAAACGGTGCACACTCTCTTCCGAAAATCTAACTAACGTTGTCGTCAGGGAAAAAAAAACAGCAAAAAAACCTAACAACAATCAGTTAAGAATAACGACATTCAGGCTGTATTATGATGGAATTACGTGAGCAAAAGTGTAAAAGCACATTCCGCAGCTGGGACTGTATAAACCACAGACAAATCCTTTAAAAGCTCTCTGCGCTCGCGTTCCCCACGCTCTGGCCGCGCGTTAATGGGTACAGATTGGGATTATATGCGCATCCGAGAAATCCATGGGAGGAGTGCCGCCGATGTGTGTATAT
>JAOYMR010000018.1:10269029-10286367 GCA_025802075.1 Tenebrosternarchus preto | reverse complement strand
TGGAACGTACGTGAGGTGTTTCACGTGCTCCTCAGTGATGGAACGTACGTGAGGTGTTTCACATGCTCCTCAGTGATCGCAGAATGACCTCCGTTCTCGATCATGCAGAGGTGTATCGTAACTGCAGTTTAGGATATGTATTATCCTTGTGACTCACAGAATGGACTCTGAATTCCTGTCTCTGCTGTTTCCCCTCCTCTGTTTTCTCTCTAATGTTTCAGTCGATGAATCAAGTTCATTTACCCGACCACTTATATGAACTAATTAATAGTAGACTAAAAGCCATTTAGTTTTAAACAGTGAGGGCCTTCTGGGATCACAAATAAAAGTTTTTTTTGGTAACATTTCAGAAACAAATATATCCTCAAATCAACTCTGAGATTAAAGAAACATTAAAGTGGAATAATTTACCTTATTTAAACAAACCAAATCATGACTAATAATACCAGGCTACTTTCTCCTAATGCTCTGTGGTTTAGTTGTGATACTCATGTGCCCATTATAGAGGCTTTCAGTGATGGAGCGGTGCCAGCAAGGACTATACAGTCCCATACACACCAAGATGAGATGCATGTTCTCTGTGTTCTGACACCTTTTTATCATAGCCAGCATGATAAAAGTGTACAACATTTTCAGTCGGCCACTGACATAACAGGTACAGGACAATTTGGTGAGTTCCCATGCTAACAGGAAAAGCCTGAAGTGATATGTGATCATGGAAAATAAGCATGCTGAGGACTTTGATAGAGACGATACTGGTCATTTTGGACAAATATGAAATAGCTCAGAACTCTTAGCACCAAAGGTTTTGTGCACTAGAGATCTATCCTTCTGTGAGAGATACCATATTAACTGTATGTCTGCCTGAAGTAGTTTCTCTCCAGATAGTTAAAATGTCAGCAGGAGTCATTAAAGGAGATATGTGAGGTGATAATCCTGGACCAATTCCTCTGGTTGATGAATAGAGAACTGCAGGTGTGGATCAATGATTAAAAACCCCCTAGACAGCTGCAGGAGCAACACAGCTGGCTGAAGTCATAATCTCTGCCAGGAAAAGTCAGGAGCTCTGATACTTCAGCCGTGACCAGTGCTCCAGCCTTAGGTAGAGGGTAATGAGGGTCTTGGTCACACAAGGGCAAGACATATTTCCAGAATAGAAGTACACACAGTACCTGCCAGATTACCTCAAAGCAATAGGATTGTGAATAAACCCAGTAAATAAGGAGTCAAATGTTACTAATATGAAGACCGAAGCCACACTAATGTGTCAGCTAAGAAAAAATAACTCCATGCTGTTGTGTACAGTCTCTAGGCCAAAACCAAAAATTGTAGCTGGTCAGCAAACAGGTCCTGCCGTCTCCTGCAAAAAGCACACAGACTTTAGTGAAGGAAAGTAGAGACCCTAGAGACCCTAAAGGAAAGTCTGGACCTCTGAAATAAGACTAGATTAAGAATGAGATAAATAAATAACTGTAGCGATTGCAGACCATTTGCCACATCCTGTATTTTTACATCAGGACCTTCAAGTGATTGTAGATCTACTCCCTGAAAATTGGTCAATTTATAGTAATGCCAAGAGCAAAGAATGCTAAATAACCTGTAGAGAATTTAACTTTAAAGACACTGAAACAGATATAGACTCCACTACACCCTCCAAACCAAAAGCACAAAGACACAGGCAAAAGATTAGCAATAGCATACCAGGAAGAGTCCCTAACAGAACTGAGAGAATGGTAGATCTTCCCAAACTATCACATATTGCCATAGTGCAAGGTTAGGATCTTTGAAGCCATGGTTTAACGTGTCTGAAGTTGATGGTGAAAGCTGAAGGCAACAGGGCCAAGTTAGGTGTATATTTTGAGGGATGAATTTTTTTTATCAACATAGTTCTGAACTTGATCTGCTTATTGTTTCAGCTCCCATGAAGGTAATAGTCATAAAGTTAGGACCGTCCATCCCATGAGGAGACCATTAAGTTAGGACAGTCCATCCCATAAGGAGACCATGAAGTTAGGACAATCCATCCCATAAGGAGAACATCTGTGCAAACGACTGACATGCATAGGTTCACATTTTACCTTGCCAAAAATAAACATTAATGAAGATAAATTTTGTAAAAAAAAAAATTGTTAAAGTGGCAATTAAAATCAGGCAGATTAGTCCCTACAACATATTTAAATCTTCTTCCTATAACTGAAACATAATCTAAGAGGATAGGAATGGACATCGTAGGCCTCTTGGGAGGGACTAGAGTGAGGAACAGGTATATTTTTTTGTGCTATGTGACTATCTTCATGTTTCTAACCTACTCTTGGACATTTGCTGTTGTAACACTGACTTGTTCCTGTTCTGGAAAATTGTACTGCTCTGTTTTGACATTTCTTATCCACAAGCACTGGTGTTACATGACAATACATTCTTTCATATGCTCTTCTGGTACTGTTCTGTTTCAGCTCTGGGTGGATCCACTGAGTGTAACTGAGTGTGGTGTGTGGTTCTTCTGCTCTTTTGGCCACTGATGCTTTTGTGTATCTCTGCAGTCAGTGTGATGCTTTATTAACCTTGTTTAGCAGATGTGACAACTGTAAGAAGGCCTGTTGCTTGGTTTATCAATGTTTTGAGAATGGAGACGGAACTCTAAAAGGCTGAGGCTTAGGGTTAGGGTTAGTCAAAAATTTAATTTCAAACAACATCAATAGCGTGGTTGCAGCGTGGTTAACAGAACACAATACACAAAATATACAAGATGTGCAATACAGTGCAATGAATTAGAGTGCACATGAGCAAGCATCATGGAATTGTGCACGAATAATAATAATCTAAAGTGTACATGGAAAAGTGTCTGTGTGCAGGAGTGGATCAGTGATATTACTGTTGATGGCCTATAGTGAAGAATTAATCCCACCACTACTGTATCTTCAGCATGTTAATACATCAGAGAAGTGCAGAAGGGCAGTAAGGAAGGCCCAAGGTATCCTGTTGGACTGCCAGCATCTACTACATTTTGATTTCCCCCTTCCCCCATCTGGAGCTCACTGTGGAATGTCCTTAATGAAGACAAATAGGTACAAATATTAATTCATCAAATATACATTACTGATAATGGATTTCTGCTTTATGCATGATGTCTTATGTTGTTTTTTGTTATATTGTTTTATATTTGAAATATTTGTTATATTGTTTTATATTGTGTTTTTTTCAACTATACTGCAAATTAATTGGCCCGTTAGGGATTTCAGTAATAAAGAGAATGATTGAACTCTTCTTATATACAGTCTGCTACGATGTTCATTCCCTGCCACATGGCACAAGTGTTCCTGTTGAATTGTTGCTTAACTTTATTCCTTTTGCTGCTCTAATCACTCTCTGGAGCGAATAGTCTTAAATTTTGCCATGTCACTGGATATTGCAGACAGTGGATTAAGAGCATAGTGAACCTCTTTGTTCATCAAGGACTTCTCGATGGGGTAGAATTTTATTGATTTGGTTGGAATAACCTCTTCTTTGTACTTCCTGATGAATCCACAGACCATTTTTGTGTACTCCTTGATTTCCCAATCCATGTGATCAAACAGTCCTGCAGCACTGGATCCAACTGATCCAAATCAGCAGTAGATTACATTAGAAGGGCTTTTCTTGAACTGTGTATGCAGGACATTTGTTTCCAGATTCATTTGTACTACAGATCAACATGAGCATTATCTTTAGGTTGGAGCCTGTTACTGTTACTGACTCCATTTTGATTGTTTACCTCTGGATGAGTGTGCCATGTGATGCACTGCTCCTTTGTGCCTAAGGGTCAGTTTGGGAGCCTGATCTGTTCACACTAATGTCACATACAGGCCACACTATATTGAGCACAGCCTTACGAAGCAATTGGATTTGGACAGAAAATTGGATTTGTGCCACTTCTACGTGCAGTGTTAACGAAGCCTATGTTACTGGTGCCCTGGGCAAGTCATCATGCTGTCCATACCCTTGCTATGACACATATCTAAACGGTAAGGCTGCAGTAGAGGCACCAGCACACTGAATGCAGTTTTTTTTTGTATTCTTGGATTGCAGAAAAGTTGACACTCTAGACCACCAAAAAACCAATGTTCTCCCACAAACACAAATTAAAATGTGGCAGAGAAAAAAATAAAGCAAGAGCCTCTCCATAACAGAAATACCATTTGAGAGGATATGAACGGACATGGCAGGTCTCTTAAAAAAGAAGAAGCCAATGAACAGGTATATCTCTGTGTTATGGTTTTATGCTACCATAAGGTACCCTGAATTTTTTGTTTTACGTACAATCAAAGCTGTGGCTAATGCTCTTATGCATCAGTATGCATGGGTGGGTTTCCGTCAGATTTTAATAGTTCAGGGCAGAAACGCCCTGTCTAGGTTGCCTCTAAGCTATCTAGAAGCTGCTAGACAAACATGGCATTAAGCCCTTCCCCATCAGCCTCAATCATCTCAATCAGATAGATTGGTTGATAGATTAAAACAGAATAAAGAAATATTTCCTTGTATAATAAGACAGTCTTTGTGTTTAAATCAGGTTTTGATTTTAATACCCTTATTCCCTCAGAGTTAAAACTGAGGAACAAGCTACATGGATAGCAATCTCACAAGTCATCAGAAGAAAAGGAACAGTCACCATATCAAATGTCATTTTCAATAGGTGAACTCATTTGGCTACATCTTCAAGACAGTCTTGAAGCTGTGATACCAAAGTTTAATGGCGAGTACCACATCTGATTTAGAGATTTCAATCTGATTTCCTTTTTGAGGCAGCTTTCCTACAGCAAGGTTTTCCTCTGCCAATCACTGGAGAGGTGAACCTGCAAAAAACTCAGCTGATCGTTATGCAGAAATAATTCAATCCGTTATATGAACAAACTTGATTGCATGTGTTCAGTGGAGGCGATTTTGTGCATCTCTGCTTTAAATACACAATGTTCTTCCAGGTCTAACCTACTGATCTGTAAGAACATTCAGTTCACAGCATGAATGAGTATCGCTGGATGTCTGCACATTTTCAACAGTCTGTCCCAGTGAGTGGAACAAATGATTTACCAGCATAAGCAATCTGTTTAGACAAATCATTTATTACACTAAGACTGTTTACACAAATAATTTATTACACTGTGGTAATCACGTTTTTGTGCATTCAAACATGATTATGTATAAATAATTGACTCGTCCATTTCATCAGGCCATTTTCAAACTTTAAATCAGGAACTCTCAGCTCAGTTCTGAGGAAACACTCCTGTACGTGGTTTTCTGCCCCAGACACCCTGCTCCAGCTAACATGCAGCTGCCTGTCCATTCAGAGGCTGCTCAGGTGTCCATTTCTCACAATCAGTCAAGGAAGTGTGCCTAATGGCGTGGCCTCGCAGGCTCTGGGAGTTTGCTGAGGTAATCTGTAGAGGAGAAAGTATTCACCAACAATCACCATGGCAACATAGCCACGACTGTGCAGTGTATTACATAGACATGGTGCACCGACTTGGAACAGATGCACAGATCTGTGTGACCAGTGAAAAAGAGGCGTATCCCCTAGTAACATGGAGTCCTTATGTGTGTAAAACACACTCCTGTTTTAGTCTTAATTTAGTCCTGTTTTAGACATAAATGGAAGAGTACATGTAGGAGTGGCAAACAGATGCAAGAGCTCACCTTCACCAGTACATAGTCTCCAGAGTTAACAGAGACAGGGCTGGCATCCGTGGGATGAGAGAGCAAATCCTTTCTTGGAAAAATTACCTTCACATTTCCGTCATTCCGGCCACAAAGGTCCTGAGATGACTTCTTACTCTCCTGCAGTCAAGCCAGTCAAGACATAGTCAAGCCAAAAGAACAGGTTACTTTCACAATAACTAAGTCCTCTCCTGCTTACAGTAGCCTCATGTTCGCATGTGTACAGTAGCCATTTTTTATAACTAATTATTAAGCACAGACAACTTCATAGTAAAAAAAAAACTTCCCATCAGACCACTTCACAGCAAGACCAGATCAGAGCATGACTTGCATCGTGTGACAACACATCAGCACCAAACACCTTGAAGTTTTCTATTTCATTGAGCATCTGCAAATAAACAGTCTCAACTCATATCTCATTTGCCAGTGGTCTCATTAGATTTTTTAGTTAACGCCCCCTCCGTCGAGCCCACTGTAGTACTCACCCCCTCCACTAGGACAAGCTGGGTGCTGCCAATGAGCTTGGCGTTGATCTTAGCCGCCTCTTCTCTGAATACAAAGATAAGCTCCTCCAGGCGATGTCTCTTGACCTCAGCTGGGACGTCATCCTGGAGGCGGTGGTATGCATGAGTTTTCTGTGGGTGAAGTAAACACATGCTCTGCCTTCAGATGTGAACACAAGCAGCATCCAGCAACAATTCAATTCTACAAAAAGATAAGAGACAGACTGACGGGTAGATAGATCGACCAATCGCTTAATTGATCCCAGAAGGAAATTTCAGATCATTAAGATCAATAAAGTGATCCATCCATCCAGCTAGCTAGCTGCAACAATGGTGTCTTAGATTGTCTTAAGACAATGGTGAATTTCCTAATAGATTTACTGCATAGACCAGTAATGACATTTTTTATCTTTAGTGATAAAGACCGACAAAACAGGATCTCACCTTCCTCATGCTGTAGGCAAACAGGAAGGCTACATTAAAGCCCACTTCCCTGATTAGAGAGACCGTCTGCTGGTGATCCTGCTCTGTCTCCCCACAGAAGCCTGTGATGAAGTCACTGCTCAGACTAACCCCTGCGGAAAAGAAGCAATACATAGCTGTATATTCGCACAAGACCTTGTCTTCCATTGTGGCTACAGTAATTTGATGATTACATAATGAATAGCTGGTAATGATGAGACACCTGGTATTATCTTTCGAATGTTTTCCACCAGTTCGAGGTAAGCTTCCCTGGTATACCTATGAAAACATAACATAGCGTCGCAGATTAAAGAGAGAACTCGGTCTCAACACGTCACACATCAAGTTGTTTAAGACGATCAGGCTAGTCCCTTCTGGTCCAGTGGCAAGGGTTGTCATAGGAACATGTCTCACCCACGTCTCATGGTCTGCAAGACTCTGCTGCTGCCGCTCTGAGCTGGCAGGTGGATTTGCTTGCAGATGTTCCTCCGCTCCTGGATCAGCTGCAACACCTTCAGGGGTTGTGCACCCATGCACAGGTCAAAAACAACACATTCAAGGGTTGTACTCATCCAACAGGTCAGAAGCAAACAGCACAAACTGACTACAGCAGTCAAGTCTTACTTCACTTATCTTTCAGTGTGAATGGCAAAATAAAATAAAATAAATAAAAGTAAAAATATATATATATATATGTATTATTGTGTTCTGTATTCCGTCATCTGTAGTGAAATACATTTTAAAAATAACCTTCCCAACGCTTGTCATAGTTAACCGAACCATAACCCACATGATGAAATAATTCACATTTTCTGTGATTCTTGGGTTTACACCTCATCGGGAAAGTCTTTAGGATGTGGCGAGGTGAAGCGAATCCTCATGTTGGGGTCTACGAGGGACACGTGGTGCAGAAGGTCGGCGAATCGTAGGCCTCCCTGCTTCTCGCGGTACACAGTACTGAAACCTCGACTACGGTGCGACCCTGGCCCTGGGCTGCCGGCACCGTCCCCAGACACGTCCCAGTAGCTGTTCACATTCTGACCCAGCAGGGTCAGTTCCTTCACGCCCTGTGGCCGTGACACGCATTCACACACTTACTTTCTGCTTCTGCCAAGTTTTGCAAACAAACTGGTAAAGTCAGACTGTGCACACAGCTCCTGAAGGGAACAGACCTGATCAGACAGGATACGAACTTCTTCCAGTATGGAGGACACAGGCCTGCTCCTCTCCCTCCCCCGGGTGAACGGCACAATGCAGTAGCTGCACATGTTATCACAGCCCCGCATGACAGACCTACGGCAGCCACAGAGGGACAAAATGTAGCATGTAATGCCACTACAAGATAAGGTGCCACCAACCAGACTCCAATCACTGTATAGTCACTGTCAGTAACGTGAAAGGACTTCAGAAGCACCGACACCATTGCTTGAAGTGCTACATCTAACAGCACGAGTAAGTGAACATGAACTACCGTGGCATTTGAAGTTTTATATCACTTTCATCTTCATAGTTTTTGTGATGTCTACATATGTAATCAAAACATGTAGACTGATGGGTGCTCAGGAACATTCCTAATAAGGTTTTGTGAAAAGGTGTAAATGTTGTTGTTTTGGCTCCTCTTGGGGGTGAAATTCCCAGGTTTCATCCAATATAGACGTCAATACCCTTAGATTTAAGGATTATCGATTAAAGGATTATAGATTATTGGTCACCTTTCTGCATTTGAATCTAACGGTTGCTGCTTCTTTTTAAATTCAATGTCCTGCAGTAAAACATTAAAAATGGTCACTATATGTTATAATCTGCACCTTAAATGTGAGATTTTACATTTTACTATTTTACTTTTTACCGTTTTTAGAACTGACACGATGCAGAGTTCATTCTGTTGAAGCACCTGATCTTAGAAGCACTGAATAATGAGGTACTCACACAAAGGCACTGTGTCCTGAATGGTGAATGGGCATGACATCAGCATAGGTCTCTTCCAGGGAGAGTAGGACATTGCTGGTCCTCTGACCCCCATGGGCTAGGGCTAGGAGGCGGGGAAGATCTCTGTAGGCATCTGGCCCAGCTACAACATCTACCACCTTCTCCTTCTCCAACAACTCAGTCTTTAGTCTCTCTGCCATGCAACCTAAAGGAGAATACACACCCATACACACAAACACGTGTATGCAAACGTATGCACACACAGACATGCACACACATGCACTGTTCTTCAAGACACTGAAGAACTTTGAAAGACACTGAAGAACTTTGAAAGACACTGAAGAACTATGGTGAAATGAGAAGTTACCCAGGACTCCAATCTTTAATGGAGTGCTGCTCTTTGGACGCTTCTTCTTAAGGACCGTTAGCTGTTTGAGTCTGTTCCAGATGGTCTGCTCTGCTTTTTCCCTGCCAAAAAGATCCGGCTTTGTCATTTAGACAGAAAACAGCATTAAGTACTGCTGTTGAACTGCACAGCAATGGCAACATGTAGATTCACTGTGTAAAATGCAAAAACAGAAATAGACTGTTCCCTACCTTATGGAACAAGTGACAAGAAGTACCACATCTGCCTGTATAAGAATTTTGGGGAAAATGAGAATGAAAGCGTTCAGGTAAATGATTCTAAAAGGTCAAATGTCATGGGATTGACACTTAACTCTGACAGTTCCTTGGTCCGAAGATAGCCGCCCTTCTCAAGAATAGACCATGCAATTTCAGTGTCGTTGACGTTCATCTGACAGCCGTATGTTTCAAAATACACTACAAAAAAAACAAATGTAAAACTTTAATTGGCAACGACTATCAGCATGCCGAAACATGGGGATTCAAATAACAAAATTGCATTCGGACCAATCACAGCAACAAACGCAGTTACAAACCTTTCCGTAGCTGAGCCAGACTCCGTTCTTCAGGAAGATACGACTCTTCACGTTCTGGCTGCTTCTCATCTGAACTCTTGATAAAGTCGTGAAAGGTGGGACCACACGACAGCTTGGTCTTAAACGTACTTATTCTGGACGCATCAGTAGGAGTGTCAGATATAGAGCAATAAAACCTGAACCTGTGGGCACGTCGAGATAAACACTTTTGAACAGAAAACAAAAAAAGTCTGGATCTGCATAGACCAGACATCATGCATGGACGAGAGATTTTATCTAAGGCTGCTGTACTGCTATGGTTATTCTGAAAATGTACGGATTATGACATTTATGTAGTAGTCAATAAATATTATATATCTGTACAAGTAGCCAATAAATATTATATATCTGTAGTTAGCTGTTCCGAAATAATAGTGGTAGCATCCAACAACGTGTAACCTCGAACTGTTAACATTAACGAGCATGGCTAATGTAGCTAGTGTTATAGTTTTCAAAATAGTAGTTTTGCAAAACAGGAGCAGCGATCATCGTGTTTCAGATGTGAGACAAAATTGGTTTAAGACTGGGAGGGAGGTAACTCTTAAAAATATCGATTTTCTCTTTTTAATTAATGGTTTTACTCACGAATTCACATAATAAACCTAAACGGAGACCTATATTTTGCAAGTCTGAATTGACTACTGCTTGTCAATCGTAAGCAGTGGTTGTGTAGGTTGATTGTTGTTGACTTCACTGAATCCTTATAGTTTTTTCTAGTTAGTTTGCTATTTTTACGCAGTCAGCCAAAAGAACCACTGTGATCCAATGATAAACACGTAATTTGTTTGTGACTCGGACTTCACACACCTAAGGGGAATACAACATGCCTTTGGTGTCTCCAACATACATTTACATTTCACAAACGATACATACGATACAAATATTGTGAAACAATTATTATTTGAAGTTTTACTCTGAATGAATAAAAATTAATTTTTACAAATACGTAGGATTGTTAACCTTAATACCTTTTGTACGTTTTTATATCATATTCTAGTGCTGTCTGGTTAAGATGTGAAAATAAACTATAACTAGTTTAAATAACTAGTAAAAATAACTATTTTTGGTAAAATAACAAACTTTTTAACATATTTAGATTTTCCTAAGGTTCAAAGCGATCTTTTAATAATTTAGGAATTTTCAAAAAATATTAATCTATTTAAACATGCCCAAGGACTGTTGTCTTTCCTGTTATCTTGGGATAACCAGCTTGTTAAGAAAGTGATCTTTGACATCAGTGACATTTAGAGGTGTTGCTGAGAATGCCGAAAAATACAACAACAAATGTCTCAGTGAAGGCTTTACAAGTCAAACAGAAGTATTTTTTAAATGAATAATGAAAAATACATAACAGTTTGATATTTACATTTTAGAGCTGTTTACTATTAAACGTATGTAGGTTGATTACTATATAGTGTGATAATTGTTGTTATATGTGGTTAGAAATAGCCTGCTAGTTGGTTGTATAGGGAATTTGCCTGAGGTTGAGAGACATTTGGCTAAGGGGGTATGGGGCTGAGATCTCTGTGATATTGGGGGTAGTTGTCATTGATGTGTATTTCGCTGTAGGGATAATTTTGGTTTAGGGGCTAATTGCTGGTGGGAGGTAGTTGAGGCTGAGCTGTATTTATTAGTAATGGAAACTAGTTGAGAGGTATTAATATCATTTGGGGGGGGGGGGTAAGTTGTCATTGTAGACATTTGGTTGTCAGTTAGTTGCCCTGAGGGCGCAACTGGCTGTGGGATAAAATGTTATATTGAAATCACCGAAAACACTGTTTGCTTTTGCTTTAATAACGTAATATCTTACTTCACAGGTTCTTAAACGGTAGTGTACCATTAATGGTATGTGTGCGCCCTCTAGAGGCAAGCGGAGGAATCTGAAATATTTTTATAGTGCCAGTCATAGCGCTACCCCTTTATGCAGCTGGATATGACAACAGTCAACAATAAATAATATTCTTATTAGGAGTAGATTTTCCTTCTAAACGAACTGTGCATAGCTGAATAAGATATACATACAATAATGTATTCTAATATTGGCCATAATTGTGCTACTTGGACAGCTGAATATTTTCTGTGATGGTATGTGGTGTAAGTTTGAGATTGATTCAGTGTTACTTCCGTCCACCATTACTCACAGAAAGCAGCTGGACCTGATGGTTTATAAAGACCTGCACTCCAGGCCTGTGCTCCCCAGATAACAGAGGTATTCGCATGCTTTGTCAGTCTCTCTCTGTCCTTATGGCCCTACGTGCCTCATTCTCACCACCTTCATGCTCGATCCAAAAGCACCTGTGGTAATCTGTCCCAATGACTATCGGCCAGCCGCTCTTCGTCTCTGTCGTTTCAGAATTCTTTGAGCCACTGATTATATCCCACATCAAAGACACTGTCCCAGCTGGTCTAGACCAACGCCAGTTTGCTTACCTGGGCACCATCTGGGTAGTTCTCAGTACAGTCCTCTTTCACCTGGAAAGATACATCAAACTACATCAAGATGCCCATCTTTTAATGCCATCCTCATACTGAACAAGCTGATCAACACACTCTTTTCATTAGGACTAAACCCTTTCATAAATGACTGGATACTGTATTTATTCATCAATGGCCAATAACAATAAAACGCCAGAAAGGCCAAGGAGATTATCGTGGATTGTAGGACCAAAATGACCACATACAGTCCACATCATCAAAGGAGATGAGGAAAGAGTCCCCAGCTTCAGGTTCCTGGGAGGTACACCCTCACACAGGATGACAGTGTCTCGTGGGCTCACAACGACTTAGCAGTAGTGGCTAAGGTTCATTTTCTGAGCAGGCTAAGAAGAGCCAACCTCCCCTAAAAGCTGCGTGTCACCTTTTACAGATACACCTCAGAGAGCATCACAACCAACTCCATGACGGCCTGGTTCAGCAGCTACGGCAAAGTCCCCCCCCCATGTGTTGTGAAAACAGAACAGGTCATAGTCGGTGTAGAGCTGTCATCATACAATACGGAGAGCTAAGGACACCACAAAGTGCATAACACACTCTGGAATCAATCCACACATGCACAAATAGATTTAAAAACAACTTCCCAAAAACTGTGGCACTACTGAACTGTGCTTATGCAGTGGAATAAGAACGAATTCATCTTCTGGGCATGCTAAGAAGAGCCATTAAACCTCAGAGAGCATGATAACCAGGCAATACTTATTCAAAGGGCACTTCAAGTTACTGATTATGTGCAGTATTTCTACACCAACCATATGCCACTCAACACCCCAATAATCCATGATTTTAAAAGAAGAGGGCACATTGTCTCTCTGAAAGTTATTCTATTGGTTCTACAATGCTTTCCAAATATAACTTATATATGTTGTGTTTGTTCATGACAGGACAATTGTTATACAGACACAAAAGATGTTGGCCTCAGTTTCCAGTAGAAAGTGTTAAACTATATATCAGTTTTCTGGGTAGTCTATACAGTCTTTCTAAACTTGAACATTCAAAGAAATTATACATCTTAAATATATTTTTTTTAAGTTATGAGGTCACAAAGGCACAGTATACTAATAATGATCCCTAATCTTTATAGAAAATGGCAGACATGATTACACTTATCTGTATTGTTTTGAAAGTTGTTATATTCAATAAGTCAGACTCAGAGGTAAACAGACAGAGAGAACAGAGAGACTGTCAGTGATAAATTTAACCATGAAGGTTTTCTCAGTGTTGTACGTCTTTATGAAACGTCACATGATACCTTCCTGGCGTTGGTGTGCGGTGTAGACCCTACAGCCTGATGCTGGTGGGGTCTCTCTTACTCACCAACCGCTTTCAACATCACCTGTTTGGGCGAGCACAGAGCATGACAGCCAGCCGTCAGCGAGAGTAACCTGCACTGCACCAGCTAGCCTTCACGCACACACACTTAAAGGAATTATCCAGGTGAGCTGAATAATTTCTCAGTCTTGGAAAAACTGGAAAATGTTCTGCTTTGTGTAGCCTGCATGTTCTCTGTTTTTCTTCTTTTATTTTTTATCATTTTGCATGTACACATTGCTATTTTATTCATTTTGGTTGTTCCTGACATATTTTGAAATATTATTATAGATGAATTTTGATCAAAGCCTAGATTCCAAGGATTCTAATAATCTACCAAAATATTTTTTAAAAAAATCTGAAAATGCTATAATTGCACATTTTAAAAACAACAACTAAAATACAGTGTTACATCACTGTAATACAAACAACCTGTTCTGGCAGCAGTATTTGTCACGTCTACTGCAGCGACTTTAAAAAAGCCAAGAGAGGTGAACTGTTGGTTCAGCGATTTCTAAAATGCAATTTTAACTGCAGTTTTCTCTCCTGTTTACAGAACAAGGTGGAAGAATGGGAGGAGCTGTAGTGTTGGCACTCTGTAGCCTGTTGATACCAGCACCATGTTCTCCACTCTACCCAGCACTACGGTAAGAAAACCCAACCAATATTCCCCATTAATTATTTGCTTTAAAAATTTTAATAATGCTAATGCTGAGATGGTCAAAAACAAAAGTAGTTTTAGCTGAGAGCTGAAATGACCATTGATGGAAATTAATTCACCAATTTAGGTTGCTATTTTAAACAAATTATATGAATTTTAAGGATAAATAATGTGGGGGAAATGCATCTGTTTTTCCCCACCTTATTCATAAATAATAATTATTTATAAAGTAAATAATTACTGCTAATTTCTGATTGGCTATCAGTATTTTTTTAATTTGATGTTAGCTTTTGAGGGCACCACTGTAATTTTCTGTAGAGCTAATTTTTAAGAATCTGATAGAAAATCTATTTACACTGTGAAGCTTCTTATGGGAATTTCAAAACAAGTGAATAAAGTCTACAATGAAATAAGCTAAATTTAATTCTCAGATTGTACAAAACAATGATTTAGCCTAATCCAACACAGATCCAACACTCTAATGTGACTGAAGCATGACTGTATTTACTAGCTCTCTATGCCAAAAGCCCACTTACTCTTCCCCACTAATAAACACTCCAACCAAATATTCTGCTCAACCATGGGCTGGGTTTGCAGTAATACACATACACACGCATTGTGCCATATCTAGAATTTTGGTTTTCATTCCTAGCTGAAAGACTAGTTAATTACTGCTATGTGATTCATTTTGCACAATGTGCATCCATATTACTCCCCTCTTACATCTCCAAACCCACTCACAATAGGGGTGGGAATTAGATAGAAAAAAACAGACAAAGACTGACTCCATCTGAGAGAGGAGACAGGAGCTCCCATGTGCTGATCCTGAATGTAGAGGCTGGCAGTCCTCACAGGTCACCCTACTTGACAGTCTTTTGTTGTGTTAACTAGCAGTAGGCAGTTGGAATCATTTATTAAAAGGTGATGAACATTTGCAGAGTGTGCTTTTATTGCGTTTGTATTTCGAGATGGTTTTTCTCTGGAGTGGCGCTCATGATTCCTTTGCTGTCAATGTGGATGTGTAATTTCTTACAAGACTGTGGGTGGATGATGGAAAATGTTACGGCTGTTTTTACAGAAATTATAAAATGTCAAAACAACTATTTTACAAAACATTCATAAGGGGAAGGCATCTTCTCACATTGCCTATGTTGAATTGGAAACTGTTTTCAAACATCGCTAAACAATATTGCATTAATATCAAACGAGAAGTAAATGGCATTAAATCTCTTTAGATGGAGATGTTTGTGGTGATGTCTGTGTTTAAATGTTCCCTAGATTTGGACAAGAAGCGACAGCTATTCTGCTGAGCTCTTCCCTGGACAACCCACTACAGATACCCACAGACTTCAGCTCTGCCCAGAGTCAAGATGTTGAGTTCAGGTCAGCTTTGAAATGAACCCCATTTATTCAAATTACAAATGAATATCTTTCATTCTAAACTAACAAGGGTGTAGCATTGTACACAAACTAGACATTTTAATCATGTGTCACTATAGTTTTTACATGGTTGTATTATGTCTGCTTTACAATGTGTTGTATAGTCTAGGGTCAGTACTCTTAAATGAACATAACTATATGTACTCAGGTCAGGAAGACATGCTGATGCCATCTTCACCAACAGCTACCGAAAGGTTCTTGGACAAATTTCTGCCAGGAAATTTCTCCAAACAATCATGGGTAAAAGAGTTGAGTAAGTGTGATTAGTGGGTTGTAATGTCCATGTTTCCAAAGCCTCATGGGGAAAACGGTCTAAAAACCTGACTGTTTTTGCTGAGTAACAGGCCTGAGTCTGAAACCTATATAAAACGTCCTCTGGGCGTTTTCGAGGACACCTACAAACAAGACCTGGAAGCCATAGAGAGAGAACAAAGTTACAGAAAGCAACGGTTTCCTTCAAAGCCTTAGGTAGCTCCTCAGTATGTAACTAAACTTCAGATTTACTCTTTATGCAGCTACCAGGCGTCTTTCCTAAACGATTATCAATCTTTCTTCTTTGACCTTTCAGATACGGAGAACTGTGGATGGACAGCAAACGTATGGGAGATTAGCACCAGGTGGCTGGTGGAAATCCATTAAGTAAAAATGTAGAATACATTTTCCCCACTGCAGTACATCAGCATGTTTTGTTGCTGCCCCCCTCTGGTCATGAAATGAAATAACAAAAAAAAAAAAAATCTCCATGAAAAGTTTTCTTGTAAAAATCACTGCTTCACATCATAGATGTTTACAAGACAGTGGGAAGAAAGAATCTCAGAACCAAAGCAGTGTTTTTGGTTTTTATTTGTTTTCATTACAAAACCATTGCTTGCTGAGCTGTTCAGTGTGGTACATGCTGTAAAACTGGCAGATAGGGCAAGGAAAAACAACAACAAAAAACAAACAAACAAAAAAACCATTGTATACATCTACATAATTAGCACTGGGGAGGGGAACACTCATGGCCAAATAGCACAGATGTTTTTTTCAGGTGACAAATTTAAAAAGAAAACTGTCAATTTGAAACCCTTGAAAAAGAACAATTAACGAGCAGATCAAGTACAAGGACAAATGAGGAATGTTTACAGCTTTATAGGACAATACCACTGACATTACAGGCCTGAACAAAACAAATCGTTTAAACAATCCAATGTTGCAGTGCATTTAATTAACCCCCTCCAAAAAAGTAAAATAAAATTTGTAGAGGTCTGCCAGTTTTGGAACAGTCTATGTAAAGAGACGTGCCCACGTGTCTGTGAGCTTCAGCAACACTGCACCTCACTTCACACGTTCTTTACTTAAATAAAAGACATGAACAAAAATGCAGTGCCAATCCACTCATAGCGTCACACGTCATTTTCCTTTGAGTCTGAAAGAGAAGAAAATTTGAAATGGTTAAAAGAAAAAAAACACGAGTGAAACCGAGTTAATCCTGAAGTAAAAACAGTAGTGACGACTGCAAAGAAACCAAAATGGGCAAATGGGTTCAATTTTGAAAAACGTCACAAAACAAAACCGGTGCAAACAGAATTCAACATTCAAAGCATCTCGTGGGGTTCTGCTGGCTCGTGCAGTTCGGTTGACCAGGCAGTAGGCAGGCTGTGTCCCCAACCACAGACATCAGAACAAAAAAAAGAACCACACAAATCCAGTGTCAGGCAACCGCTTGATGCAAAACATCAACTCAGTCAGGGATGAATGGGAAGGACGTTTAATGACATCACAGCCGATGATGCACTGAATGTGGCGGCGAGGACACACACACACACACACACACACACACACACACACACACACACACACACACACACACACACACACACACACGCCCC
>JAOYMR010000018.1:10246567-10268929 GCA_025802075.1 Tenebrosternarchus preto | reverse complement strand
ACACACACACACACACACACACACACACACACACACACACACACACACACACACACACACACACACACACACACGCGGCCGCTGGTGACATCACAGCCAGGGGCGGGACAAGCACGGCCGCGTGGGTCATGCAGCGAACCCGGAGTGGTGAGGCTTACTTCAGCCTGCGAGTTACAATGATGCCTTTCACCGCAGACTCCTATACTTAGCCAATCTATTACTCTGTTCAGCAGCGATCCTGACGCAGCAAGAGGAGGAGGAGGAGGAGGAGGAGGAGGAAGGAGAGCAGCAGAAAGCAGAATTATAGTCACCAAGTACCACAGATCCACTACAGAAAACTCAGAGAGAAAGAGAAAGATAACATCTCATCCTGGGGAAGAGATGCCGCTCTCCAGAAAGGCACTCGATTCAAATCAGAAGTTATTAGCACTGTGAGCAGCCAGTAAAATGAATTTTAAATTTACCCATCAAACTTCTTAAGTAGCCATTACACATTCTAGCGTAAACACAAACCCTCCCTTACACCTGTGGGAAGATTTCTGAGAACACTATACTATAAAAGGGTGCTGGATGGCCACAGGAGGGCGCTGTCCAACATGACCCCCTATGGAGTGCCAGTGCTTCTGTGAGCAGCACATGGTCCCAGTGGGCTTCCAAAGAGCCTGTGCACCAAAGCCAGCTCACACAAAGTGAGCTGGGTGGATCAGGGGGCCACATAACCAATGGTCCCCAGGCTTGTTATTAACCACTCAGCCTGATCTGGGATCAGCCTGCTGATTCTTACTGATTGTTGTTTAAGTGGACCATTAAACAGGCAGGTTGTCCTTCGCAAGTTCTATTAATCTTAATGTAGCAGTGAGTTGAATACGAGAGGAACAGTACCTTTTCACTGCTTTCTGAGCCAGCATGCGGTTCCCGGCCAGGAAGGTAAGACTGCCAACGATGGCCAGGTATTTAAGAGTCTGGAACATGTTGAGCTGAGTCCAGTACACGTACATTAGTCCCAGCATGGCTACAGAGAGAACACACACGTCAACAATGACGAAAAGATCCATTAAACATGAACATTACACCCAAAAAACAAAATCTCCGTAAGATTCAAAAGACATAATGGACCAAGATGGAATCATAATTATCAGTCCATCAGTGAAACCTGTAGATATTATTAACCCATTAGGGTCCTCCACCACTGTTATTAACCAATCAGGGTCACGTGTAGTGTCATGTCAAAGTTATCATCATGTTATCAGGGTTAATCCTGATAAGGCAAATAATACCTAAAATGCACATGCAGTCTCTGGCTTTCTTAGTGTTTTCCCATATGCAACAATTGTTTCAGTAAATCAGACAAGAGCTGTAGGCAGTGAGCCTGCACGGACCACTCACCTGCATGGCCGAGGTGGAAGAGCACAGAGCTGGGGGAGAGACTGAAGTTTGAAATGTTGGCACCCAACTTGAACCACTGTATGGAAAAGAAGGAGTAAAGAAAACCTTATTCATAATTTTGAAACTCAACACTTGCGTATTGAGAAACGCTTCCAAAATAAAATGAGTGGCAGTACAGCACAAAAGACTCTCACAATGCAAAAAAAAAATCTCAAAATTCAGGCACGTTGCCCTTACCAGAAGGAGCAGCAGCAAGATGGGAGAGAGAACCAGGGCGGTGAACGTGTTGGACAGGACCGTGGGGGGCCTCTTCTCCGGCTCACGGAACAGATGCTGAAGGAACAATGTGTTGGTAAATGCCACACCGTAACCATAGCAATCTACAGCTCCTGAGTGCACAGATGAAGCCTTATAACATTGGTCACCATCTCCATGGCAAAAGCAGCTGTGGGGTGTGATGGGGCCACACCTACCTGGATCTCTGGCTTGGGAACATACAAGTTCTTGGACTGAATGGTTGATGGAGCCTCTTCATCAGGAAACTTAAGAACGATGTCCGCCTTAGGGTAAAGGACAAAATACAAATAAACATGCATTCAGATCTCCTGCAATGCATCTCAATATGCACTACTACAGATACATGATTAATGAAACAGTACTTCTGTACCATGTTCCACAGGACTGGATTCTCCAGAGTGGCATCTCCAACCATCAGATAGAGAGCGTATGTGCCTGAGATGGAGTCAAACTCTGCCTTCCTCTCGGCGGTGTCCAGCTCAAACTTATACAGGTTCTTGCTGTCTGGTTCAGCCACAAACACCACTTCCTGGCCGGTCTTCTGGTTATGCAGTCTCACGAAGGTCTGAGAAGATCATGAAGAGATTAGCTCGTTCATGAGCAAGGGTTAACCCCGAAATGGAGATTAATCCTAACCCATCCCATCAAAAAAACAAAAGAACACAGTGTTCAGGACAATTAACTGCTTTGGGTGTTGAGCACAACCTTTTTTTTTAATTTTTTTTTTTAACTTTAGTCCATACAAGTTAAGATCCTATGTGAATGAACAGCTTTAGTCCATACAAATAACATTTTGTATAAGTCATTAAAGTCTGATCTAGCTCAAACAAATATGTCGGTTCATCATAAATGTCCAAAACCAATTTGGGTACATTTTTAAACACGGCCAGTTACAACACAGAAATCCCACACCCAGCTCCAATAAGTTCTACGAGGCCGAGAGGTTGTGGCAGAGAGGCAGTGGGGGCGAGGTTCACGGGGGGGAGGTGTGATACACACCTGGTGAGGGGTGAGCTCCACTCCAGTGCTCTCATCTACTAGCTGGAAAGTCATTGCAAAGTTCTGATGACTATCAGCAATGAAGGATGTCTTGGCCTTGTTAGGATATTCCACTCTAAGAACAAAGCAATTGAAAAATGGATTCAGAAGCCAAAATCAAATCCGGATGGGATTTCCGCGAGCTTCAATGCCCAAGAGATTTATGAAGAAGGAAGAGCTCACCGTGTGGTCTTAGTGCCGATGCTTTGGTCCTTGTCAACCACTGACAGGTCCATGTTGTTTATGGAAACCTTTGTGGAGACTTTCACTTTGAGCTAAATGCACATGAAAGAAAAACATGGTTTAAACAGCAACTCATTTCCACTTCAAACAAGGCAATGACGATGCACAGAACAGAACACTTAAAGCAACAAAAGATGAAGCGCTTTGTGTGGCAAAAAACCTGACAGGCTACAGCTCACGAACAGAGAGCTACTGACCTCAAAAGGTTTTTCTGTATGAGAAAAGTGACACTCGCTCGACCTTTACAATTTGACAGTACATTGACTCAATAATTGTACTTTAAAAGCCTCGTGCATAATTTGCATAACGTGGATGAATGAATGAGATGGTTCAGCCATTAAGAGCTAATCCAGGAACACGTTTTTGACCTTCTGTAACGAGTTTTTCGCATGGTGGCTCACATGATTAAACCTACACATTCACATTACTAAGATTATAAGATCATGTACCTTAACCAGGACCAAATGACGCATCAAAACGGCACTTTACCTCAACTTGGTTCCCTAGGAGTCTGTTGTCACCAGTGATGGCCACAGAGAAATTATAATAACCACTTGCAGGCTGGTTGGCCATGAAGTTCAACTCAAAAATCCCCCTAAACCACACAGCCAAAATGAAAACATTTAATCGCCAAAGCAAAATTAAATCACCAAAGCAACAATATGTTTTTTCCACAGCAATACTGGAACACATTTGCCACAGCCAACAGTAGCAAGAAAAGAAAAAAAAACCCCACAAAAACAAAAATAAATCATTAGAAAAACAGTTTTCCTTAATTGCACCATGACAGATCTACAGTCCAGAAATGTATGAATGAGAGTAAAAGCAAACTGGCTTTCCCAGAGTGCTGCATGTAAAATATGAGACGGAGAGCTGAGGGTAGAATTACTCTCTCTGGGTGAAGGCTGTCTGACTCAGGACGGTGGCCTTGGTGGCCACAGACGTTGCCGTCTCCACCAGGACATTAGCCGACCTCAGAGACCGACACAGGACATCGGTCACCTGGAGCTGCAGCACACACACACACACACACACATGGACGCACAAGAGACGGAAACGTAGAATCTTAAATTAATAACCGTCGCAGTGTATTCAGCATGTGGTTGTGAATGTCCAGCACATGAGCTGCGTTATAATCCAACTACCAAATCAAGTTTAGCAAATAATGAAAATAATTCCAGCATTCCAGTCTTCTGTAACATTTTTCGTAACGCAGTCGTAAGTATTGAGTATGTATTCATTCATATACACTGTTAAATAGGTTTAGTGTGGTTACGCTACTGTGGATAAGTAACTTGAACCCAGTCGTCCTGAGGCGTCCTCCGCTGTGGTTTATTTGGGGGCTCGTACCTGCAGGAGTGGCTGGCTGTGAGACACGGTGGCTGGGCCTACGGTGCCGACGATGACCGGCTTGTGGAAGCGGTTGTCGGCGAGAGCGGCAGCGGCGGTGGCCACGCTGAACGCCTCGGCTACCGAGTCCCACGACTTCTTACTGAAGATCGAGTTCAGGAGCTGGATGACCTGCTCCTGTAAGAAGAACCAGGCTGGTTACGGAAGACCCAGCTGATGCTTACAACCGCTTGTGATCTGCCAGGGTTAAAAAACACCCTTCCTTTTCTGCTCTTTGACAGACGTGGAGTTCAGCGTTACCTCCTTCAGCGGGGGCTCCACGCCCACGTGGTCAGACAGGGCATATGCTGCGGACACAAACAGGGCAGTGGCCTCCAAGCCCTCCTCAAACTGCAGGTACACGCCCCCCAGGTCATCCAGGCGGGCCGCCAAGTCCTGCACACAAGTTTTGCAGCGCTTGTTCAGTAATGGATTCACAGTGTAACATTATGCAAGACAAGTTTATTTGTACAGCACATTTGATACACATGAGCAATTCAACAAAAATACATAGAAACAATGCAGAAAAAAGTATTACAGCCCATTTCATCCTGAGATGCCTTTGCAAAAAATACACAATAAAAAAAATTTTAAAAAGAGAAAAATAAAACTTCAAATGGAAAAAGTCATGATAAAAGACAAAGTTTGAATAATTAAAATGGTCATATAAAAGGTTTTGGAAGGGTTTGTGTAAAACTGCACCACCTACAGGCTGAATGAATACTCACCTCAATTTCCTCCAAAATCTCTCCAAGTTCAGCCTGCTGAGAGAGGTGGGAGGCAGCCTGCAGAGCCTGTGTGATACTGTGTACGCACATGTACATACACACACAGATAAATACATCTTAATATACTTAAAGCAGCGACTCTATATCTCTAATCTTGGCTGATGATTTCACACCATATGCACAAGCATTTCAAGTATTTCCAGACAGGTTTAGGACATTAATTTGAAGAACCTCTATCTAAAATGTCCTGCTTCTATGGAAACCTTGTGTACTGCACTAAAATATTTATTACCTGTATATACAAGTTTTTAAAGCTCAATCAAAGAGAGGAAGTCATAACTGCAGTGAAGTACACAAGAGCTCCTGACAAACAGGATGTTTCTGTGCAAAGTGCTAGGTTAGATTCTAAATTATATTAATACATATGCAAGAAAAAAAGACACACCTCTCTCTAGCTAAGGGGAGATATACTCACGCCAGGACATTGTCCTCCTTGGAGATGCGCACTTTCAGGGCGCTGACCACCTCCTGAGAGGCGAGAGGGAGCCCAAGAGAACTGAGCGCGCTCACGGCCTGGTGTATCTGAGACACGGTGGAGTCTTCACTTATTGCAGCGTGAAGCAAATCCCGAGTCTCATTTGATACAGGGATCTAGAGAAACCCCAACAACACAACAAAAGTGGAAAAAAGTCAGCAAGCACCAAGCTCACACACAAAGAATTCTCTTCTTTTAAATATTTTGTTGTTTGTATTCATCACAGAGCCTCTACTTTGCCTACACAAAACCAGTTTGCTTTCATACCTCACACGAAGCAATAGCCTGACTGGCCTCTGCAGCATAAAAGAGAGACTCCACACTAGAAGGGTCCAAGTTTGACTTGATAAAATTACATGCCTCCTGAACAAAGAAGGGGCAAAAAGTCACTTACCAGCAACAATGCAATTAAAAGTAAAAACATGCAGAAAAGAGGATTGAGCGACACCCCTCCAAACTCAATGTCCTTACATTTGAGTCGGAAACTGACAATCCAAGTTTACTGCGGCCCACTACAGAGAGATATGCTGATTTTAGGTCCGTGTATGGTTGGCTCAAAACATCCTGGAGTCTAACTAGATCTGAAGGAGTCAGATGATGCGATGGGGTTAGCGCACGAGTGCCAAGAGCCAACAAGAGGAGCGCAAAGCTGAGAAAACCTGCGAACAGACACACAAGAGAAATGGTGAGCGTGATTAACGGCCTTTCCTTGTCGTTTCTCTGCCATTCAGCAAAGGAATGACAACGGAGCAGCAACACAAGTAGGAAGTAGCTCGCCTGCCAACGAACAATTTATCGCCTTTAGAGCTTAGGTGCAAAATGCATATCGTGGATTAGACATTCATACTAAAAAGTGGTTTGTGGAGTTGGTTACTTGTAAATCTGTGCTCGCAGTACAATGACAAATTCTTGAACCGACGCATACTAGCTAACCTAACGCTTTACTGAGCTTAGCTAGCTAGCTAGCTTTGTGCAAAAGCCATTGATAGCTACATTTTCAGTAATACTTGCACGCATATAAAGCCTTTCACATAAACTCTGCATATAAATCCCTTAAGAAGCTGTTATTTCAGACATAATTACACAGCAATATGTCAAAATAATTAAATAACTCAACCGAATGACTTACGGAGAAGCGCCATGTCGCCGAATGCAGCGTCACCAAAAACGCTGGAAAGACTTCCGGGACAGAAAGAAGAAACCTTTTTTGCCACGAAGTAGGTTACTTGTTATCTCATGTTGGATCAGTCGTGAATGTAAATTCTAGGTAACAAACATAAATTCATCGCGTTTGAAAAACATATATACAGCTATAAATAAACAGTAATATAAAGTAATGAAAATTATATGTTGTCGGTATTAAAATCACTGTATAACAAACATAAAATTATCACCCCTACAGATTGAATATGGTGTAGCCCAAATGCCGCTTAGGAATGAAATGCAAGGAAATATATTTATCGATAATGTTTGTAGGCCAAAAGTCATATGGCCCATAAAATGTTGTTATACATAATAATATTTTAACGAAAAGCAGACTGTCATTACATCGCGTAAGCACTCTTTTATTAGAAAAGTGGGGAGCCTTCATTTGGCATTGTGTCTTTTTCCCATTGGTCATTGTCTGCATATAAATTTCCCATTCTGGCCAATGGGAATATAACGAAGGCAACATTACATGTGAAACGTAAATTTAACCGAATAGTTTAGCTCCTGTGAATTATGTACATTACTACAGCTCCAAGATTTCATTTTAAATGCGTGAATTTATGTCTCTGTTGCGATATCGTGTGCACAAAGAGCAATGATTTCTTGTCACTGAGAACAAGATATAGTTACGGTCATCAGAGTTTGTAGTGGTGTGTTCCGAATCATCACACAAACACACCAGAGCTCCAAACTGGTGACTTCCTATAGTAAAAGAAATCCAAATATATAATTTTGAACCCAGGGTCTTTAGCTGTTTGGAAACTGCACTGTACTGGTTAGGATTGACTGGGTAACCCATTACAGACAATTTCCCAAAACTGCTAGGAATAAACAACTCTCCCAAATTAAGCATGTAATAAATTTGTTGGTTTGGACTCAAAACTCCTTCCTGTCCTGTAGTTCTACCCGTGTCCAAGGTAAACAGCTCTGTTCTTTCCACTTTTGGATGACGGGTGCATTTTATTTTCACAATCACATACAGCATTTAGTATTATGGTAATCAAAGCAGAGCATAGCTTAAACCATTGTAAATATGAAGGCAAGCACCATCTATAAAAGATTATGGCAAAATACTGGACAATTATAGTTTAAGAACTCGGAAGAGCCAAAAATACAGCACATGAATGTTCCTTCCACTCTGCTGATTCTAGTAGACAAAATTATTTCTGAATTACCATAATAGAAAATGTATACAAGATGAGAGGGAAAAAAACCCTGAACGTTTTTTCCACAGAACTAGGCATGTGTTTAAGAAGAATTTTTCTTCCAGTAGGACAAGAGGTTAACAAAGTATTTAGGAAATTTAATAAATTACATATACACTGACTCAATCAGATAGTATTTTGTAGCTGGCAACAAACTGTGGTAAAGTTTTAGAACCACAACCTGAGAAGAGAATGCAAGCACCATGACTAATTGACCATGTATACAGGTCATAAGGGCACAAGATCACAACTCTGGTTCACACTCATCATTCTTATCATACATACTCACACATTATTAAATTTTTTAAACATCCAACATGTTTTAGTAACACATAAGATAGACGCATTAAACAGGAGCTCCTCCTAGAGGCCAGGAGCGGGCACTGTAGGCCAAGACAGGATTAGAGCTCGGGAGTGTGTGGTTGACTTTAGGGAGCGAAGATAACGCCTGGCTCTCTCTGTCATGATCAACTGGTCTTTTGTCCGGCCACACACAACAGTCTCCCAGGCAGGCGACATCTAGAACAACAACAACAACAGTTTAAATCTTTTAATATTATTGAGACAGTCCAGCACAACCCAACAGCAGGATGCAAGATGTTAGCAAGCAGCATGTACCCCATAACCAAGTGGATAGCCTAGTACACAGAAACATCCATGCTTAGTATGGACTACAAGGTCAAAGTGGGATACCCCTGAAGATGGTGAATGACCAAGCTGATCCTGTGTGACTTCCAGATACAGACTGAAAATGGTAATTGGTTAACAAACTGGAAATAACAGTGATGGACAAATCAACAGAAGAGGGCCGTGGTGATGGACGTAGTGATCCTAAGTGACAGCAACATCAGGAAAAAGGAACACAGCTCAAGAAATACCAAGAGCTGAAACCGAGCAAGGAAAGTGGCTCCCATGCTAATCGAAGCAATAGGGGCTGTGACCACCAAACTGAGAGTGGCTTCAGCACATCCCAGGAACAACGTCAGAGCTCTACAGTCCTGGGAACACAGCCAAGATACTATGCAGGAACCTCAAGCTCCCAGGCTTTTGGTACAGGGGCCTGTGCTTGGCGGAAAAAGACCGGGAGGGTGAGTGGGGAATGTTTTGGGTTTTTTTTTTGTTAATGACTGGTTAAAGGGATTTCATTTTCAGTTAGTTAGATTAGCCGATCTAGGACCGTTTAACTCATGATTAGTGTATAGATTTTTAAGACCAACATTTTAATTCAACACGTACAAGGGTAGGAGTGGGTCTGGAGCCAGGAGGCACTCTTTTTGTGGTTAGCCCATTTTCAGTCGGTCCAAGGATGAAGCCCTGGTCCAGAATGTTCTCCTCTTTCTTCGCCGTGTACGAGGAGTTGAGAGAGCTCGACAGCAACTGGTCTGCCTGGGGGAGGAGACACAAAACTGATCCTACACGGTTTTCACAAAGAGCATAACCATCCCATGAAGAGTCACACACCTTTCTGCTGGGGTTCACCGAAGCCTTGGGCTGCTGCTGTCGAGCAGCAATATTTTCGTTACAATCTATAACGTCCAGCGCCAGTGATTTGCGCACTTTCTTCATGGGAGCTCGGTGCTGTTAACCAAGACACAAACGACTATGAGCAAAGACTTACAGGCCTCTGCAGACAAAGGCTAAACATGGTCAACTACATTCATGACAGCTCAAGACACACACACACACACAAAAAAAAAATATTCAGTGGAAAGGTTGGCTGGCACCCAAGAAACAGCCCAACAATGTACCAAGGTACACCTAAGAATGAGCTCCTGTGTGTAGAGGTAGGACCGCTATGGACATCATCAGTGGGCTACTGATTGGACACTACGACTGAGAGAACGTGGCCTCCCACTCACCGACTGTTTGCGCCGCTTCTCAGGTGGACTTTCGTCTCTTGCGAGGAGTTCCACCCCTGTCTCACTGCGCAGGACCTCCTTCAAGTCCTCCTCCAGGTTTGGTGTCGGGGGCTGCAGGACAGAACATACACGCTGACCTTCACGGAGACACACAAACCCCTCACCACCTTGAACATCTTTTTCCGTCAGATTTCAATTTCCTCACCAGAGGCCGGATGGGTCCATACTTTTCCAGGGCGTTTTTAAATGGTGTGGGAGTGTGGGGAGTGCAATCTAGATTTGCCTTGTGGTTCGGCGTGACGAACCTAGATAGGAGAAAAGCGATTTAGTGCAGCTTCATAGGAATCTGTACAACATCTCCAGGGCAAGAGCACGGAACTTCAGGAGGGCTGGAGGAAAAACAGTTTGGTGAATCTCTGCTGTAGAAGTATGGATATACTCTCAGTTTCAATTTAAACAAGAACCATCATTTTGTAATTTTTTTTTTAAGAACAGAATTTATATTTAGTAACTGCTTTGCCATTACTTCTAAAGTTGGGATTGCAAAATAGTTCTTTTGATTTCTGGGCTATGGTGAAAATAGGCAGCACGTCCATGTCTAATCTTCCAAAATTTCCAAATACGATAAATGTCAGTTTTTACTTTATTCAGCTGCCGACATACTCAGTAAATCCGAGTACGAGCTGCACATCAGGTCATATTCATATTCATCTCTGTGGTCAGAGATTCTGTGGTCGCTACAGTTCATAACCAGGATTAGATGTATTAAAGCAGGCAGATCACCACCCTGTGCTAGACTCCAGCCTACCAGAGCCTCAGAGGCTAAGGGGACCTACACAGAGTTCTCCTTCTGCGTGAGGGGGGTTTTGTCTCGGTGCAGCGGGGTGGTGACGATAGCCTTCTGGCTACACACTGGTGTAGACGTGAGAGACGGATTCTCCAAGTCCAGTGTGTCTTGCTTGGTCCACAAGTTAAGAAACTGGGAAAAACAAAAATAGTTTAAAATATGAATAAAATCAAGTGATCTACCCACACCAGTGCACCAGGTGTGAATCAAGCTTCACCTGGGATGGGGAGAAGGGGAGGATTTTGACTGGCGTGCTCTTAGGGGTCATGGAGTCGTTGGGGTCGGGGGACAGGGCGATGCGGCGCCGCGTACGGCGGCTCAGGATGGAGGGCGGGGTGGCCCCGCCGGGCGAGATGGGGATGAGCTCCCCTTTGCTCCCCTTGCTGAGTTCATGCAGGGCGCTGCCCTCCAGCCGGAACTTCAGCACCTCAGGACTCGCACTCTGTTCCGGCAGGTCGAAGTCAGCCAGGCTGCACCAACCCTCCAGGTCCTGTAGGGGGCGAGAGCGAGATTTCACAGCCAGAAAATGCATGGAATAAAGACCTAGTTGTAAATCTGTCACTGCTAAAGACAGATTTTAAAAAATTTGATAATTTAACAACTGGAGGAACTCCAATTCACCCATTTACAAATCGCTGCCAGGTGCATTCAAGCCTTTAATACCATTTCCTTCAGAAACAAAACAGCTCAACACTTTATACTGCCAACATCTAATAAAGTATTTCGAGCAGTGAGTCAGTACTGCAACTTAGTTCAAGATTTAATATGCACAAAATCTAAAACTCACAGAATGCCACACTACATCCGCTCACCCTTGAGACACAGTGATTTACAGAAGCCATGAACTCACCCCTTCCATCATCTCCATCAGTTCCTTCACCGTGGACGCGGCTGAGGGCGAGAGGAAGCCCGAGGCATCCACCACCCAGGTGGGCGCATTCGAGCCCCCGGCACCCTCCGCTGCACTGGGGGTCGCTGGGGCACGTGGGGGCCTGGGGGACCTGCTGCTGGCCGCAGAAGGAGAATCTCTCTGCAGTTCAGGATCTCTCCGCAGTTCAGACTCCTGGAGGTTATGAAATGCATCAAGCTCATTTTTAGAATTAGTCCAGGACTACAAAACAGTGAAGGTTTATAACAGGCCCAATAAAGCCTGTAAGACTATCCAACAAAAGTCCTTTACTGGATATAATGGATGTCAGCATTAATTTGCTTTTGATTGATAAAGATGTTGCACCTCTGACACCATTTCTATAGGAAGACAGTCATCAGGTCCATTATAGCATATGTTCTCCTGCAAAGAACACACAAATCTACATTAACACAGTATTAATGTTACAGGATATGCACCATGCTAAAGTGCAGAGACAAAGAAAAAGATGGAGAAACAGCAAAAAAATGCTGTATGGGAACTGTATACTAGTAAAGCGTACCAGTGGATCAGTGCTTTGCTGCGCCAGCTCTCCATACTCAGGCTGGTAAATCAGCTGCAGGGTTGTGTCCATTCCTGCATAGTAACCCATCTCCACCTTCCGCTTAATGGTGGAGTTCCAGTGGTTTTTTACTGCATTGTCGGTCCTATGATTAAAAATAACGCACAAGTTAAACATGCCAGAAGCCACTAGTTCTGTGACTGGACGATGGGGTTCACCCCCACTCACCGTCCAGGGAGCAGCTTGGCGATCTCAGCCCAGCGGTTGCCCAGCGCGCAGTGAGCCTTGTAAATGACCAGGTCCTCCTCTGGCGTCCACGAGCACTTCTTCACGTCCGGGTTGAGGTGGTTATGCCAGCGCTCACGGCACTGCTTGCCCAGCCGGCCCTTCAGGTGCTTAGCCACCGTGGCCCACTGCTTGCTGCCGTATTTATTCACCAGCTCTATAACCTGGACACACAGCGTGGAAAAATGCTATCAACTGCACAACAGACTTATATGAGAGAGAGAGATCATCCAGACCCAGACCACAGGGCAAGAACCTGGATCCAACAGGTGAGAAACATGCCCTCTGACCACCTGAACCAGAGCAGCTCTCAAGTACTGCAGCCAGAGCACTTACTTCACCTGACCAAGTGACAGCCTGGTCACACCTTCCTCTCCTTCAGGAGGTGACCGCCTCCGACACAGAGAGACAATCAGAAACGTAGTGAAATGTAGTGTCGAGTTCCTCTGAATGTACAGATGCGCTCAGTAATGTGCGGTTGATAATATGAAAAGATGTAGAGGTAATGTCCGTACCCTTTGACAGGAATATATACATAACATTTCCAAATAAACAGAAGGAGGTCCTCCATAAACTGTGCAAGTGCTTCTTTGTACAGCTGAAAAAGAACCTCCATCTGAAACGGCCTGTTTCTTTGGAAACCTTGTGTACGTCACTACATTTTTAAATCCCTCTACTGTCCTTCTACTGTGTGTGTGTGTGTGTGTGTGTGTATATATATATATATATATTATACACACACTGGTTTATTCATTATTAATAATTATACAGTTGGTGTTTAATATAACATGACAAAAGGCATACAGAATAAACAAAAATGTTTCAAATATTTTAGGATTAAGATGGTCCTTTGACAAACATTGTATGCATATATAGAATTATCACATGTATGTATTGATTATGTATCCTGTCTTACCTTTTCATCTTCCTCTTTTGTCCAAGGCCCTTTGATGAGGTCTGGATCCAAAACCTTAGACCAGCGGTGCTGGCACTGATGTTCTGTGCGATTCTAATGAACAGCACGTCTGCGTTAGCACCCAGTCGGGGCACAAATGCAAAAGCACATTCATTTAACCAGGAAACTAACAAAAACAGGAGCACTTTTACAGCCGTTTCTGGACGTGGATTGTTAAGCCAAGTCTTAAACTAAAACTGCATAGTGAACCATGAAGCAACATTTTTGTGTTGCTTCATGTGAATTTTTTCATCTTAAAATCTTAAAATCTTAATCTAGGAAAACCAGGCCATGGTATCCCTGTCCACTCATCTCCTGTTCCATGAAATGCACTATATCCATACACAACTTAAATAACACATACTGGTAGAAAACTGGCAATGCATTTCCAGTCATTTGTTCCCAAGTTCTGAATCAGTGCTCGCAGATTATCATCCTGGAAAACAACAAAGATTTCATATTACAGTCTTATCTAAACCCGTTTAAAATAAGTTAACAATTTTGTGAAATATCATCACAGGGCAATCGGCTTGCCGTCATTCAGTGGTACATAAGGCAAGAGAATATAAATGCAAATACTGATAAAGGAAACATAGATAATCTCTCCGATATTAATGTACCTCTTCCTGCGTCCATTTCACTTTGACTTTACCACAGTCCTTTTGGTCCGCCACGTCAGAGTCAGTGTCCTGACACTCCGCGTCCTCGCTGTAAACAAGGCAAGACATGTTAACAAACCGAAGACAGGAAGTGGGCAAACATTTCCAGCTAGTGAAGAGTAGCCAACAACAATGTGTTGATTATGTGGACACCGTTTGGCTATAAGGTGTTTACATCATACTCCACCCCAATACCAACAAAGCCAATCTGACCACTGAGCGCTGACTTCGGAAAATACAACTGCGTCCAGATAAGTACGGCCAAAAATAACGTCTGCAAATACTACATTGTAAGCACTGAATTCACTTTAGATTTTTACTTTGGATTGCTTATTAATGGCACTCTTGAGCGAGACTTTGCTGGTGATGTTTTAACACAAAGTTATTATCCTGATACACGAAATATGATTGGGCCTTTCTGTAATTATCTAGCAATGGTAAACTAGTTGGCTAGCTTACATTCCAGACCAGTCTTTTGTTGGACATCGTTATTAACTTGTTAGCTTGCTTGCTATGTGCTACAGCTAGTTACACGTTGTCTAGCTAGCTAACTAACCCACATAAGCAAAAACGATCATCACTGACTCCATTATGCAATTAGACTGAAGAACAGCAAAAGCAAACGTCAGACATGTAGATACCACTATGTAGTACACAGATTGTAGCTAAAAAGATAATATATGCATTTCACCGATCAAGATAAACTAGCTGAAATTATTCGTAGCCAAGATAGCTTGCTTGCTAGTTACCCAATAATTCATTAGGCGCGCTTCGATACATTATGTATAGCTATCTTGCTAGTTTCAAGTCATCGTGTCAAGTCATAAAATATATTGTTTATACCACAATTTTCAGCATTGTAAATACAAGTTAAACTTTGTCAATCATATCTAGTTAATAAATGTAACTCCTTACCCGCGCGGCCACCAAGACATTTCCCCGTAGATGACTTTATCCAAATTCTCCAATTAAAATTACTCTTCACGATGCAGTGCATACAGTAAATACTGCAGTACAACCATCTGTAATGAAGAGAAGGAAGAATTTCACAACAGTATAATTTCCTTTTGAAATGGCCATAAAATCTTTGCAGACCAACACTGAAAACTCCGCGCTCAAGTTTCTATCTCGCGCTTCTTTTTCACAGGCTTTCCCGGGAGTGACGTAGCTAGACAACGTCTGCGCACGCAACTTTGCAAACGCCCTGCAGAAGAAAAATGCTTTTCCATAAAAACTATTGTCAGTCCCAGTAAACCTGTTAATACATAAAAGACAAGCCTGAACCGTGTCTGAAATTTGTAGCAATGCACATTTTTATGAAAACGTTTTCCAACCTATTTTGTATTTTGGAGAAAACTACCAAATCACTCACGTATATAAATACAAGCTGAACCCAATTAACTGCGACCAGGACAAACCATGGAGGAAGACCGTCGCAGACGTGGTAAACTCTAATGTTTCGGGTGTCCGTGTGGTGCATATTGTTCCTAATTAATTGTACTGTAGACTCTCAATATGCTGAAAACGTATCAAGCTCTTTTTCTTTTTAGAGATGATTAAGACCAATGAAGGCCCATCTTTGTTGGAGCTGGAGCAAGGTTTCCTCACAGATGGAAGCCTGTCTTCTTTGTCTATTGAAGGGATGTTAAAACCATCCAAAGGGATTATTGTAGAGTATCCAGATCCCAACCCTACCATACCAACTCGGTTTAATTACTCCTCTACTGTTCTGTCGTCCTCATGTGCCCCCAGCAAAAACTCTCTCTTGTCTCCAAGCAACACTCTAAGCGCTGGACTTAACAATCTCGCTGAGGACAGGTCCTCCACGCCTTACGAGAGAGTAACTTTTCAAAAGCCTGTTCTAGCGAGCTCGCTGGACCTGTCCTGCATTGATCTGACTACCTCTCATCCCTTATGGGAAGTCTCTCTCATCAAACCTTATGCAGAAAGCCCCAAACCAGCCCTGGACCCCAGCAAACTGGAGCCAGCATGGAGCCCCAGTTATCAGTCAGCTCCCCCTACACTAGCTGAGATTTCCTCACTGGTCTGGTCAGGGAGGTCATTGGGTAAATCTGTCACAGAAGACTATAAGAGATCATGCCTGGAAGCCACATTCCAGGACTTGAACCTTTGCCATGCTGTTCTGGAAATTGCAGATGAGCAGCAGAAGAGTATGTCCAAAAATCTGCCACTCTGACTGCATGCTACTGCAGTAAAAGTCCTTTTAGGTAAGAGTGTGTTGACATTGTGCACCCAGTAGTCTACCCTGTACTGGATCAATGGAATCAATCGTATGCATTTTTTTTTTTTAGGAGACATGCTGACCCATCCTATGCTGCTAAGAAGTTAAATGCGTTTGTATTTTTTTCTTGTATTTGAAAATAAAGTGTGATTTATGTATTGAAATAACGTGATTCGAACACAAACAGAACAGTAGAAAACGATTTATTCAAATTTACATTTAAGCATTTATAAACAGATGATAATGTACTGATGCACACATACTGTGGGTTCACAGAGAGGTTTGTACATGCCATCATGTTCTGTTGGTATATTCTTACTTTGACAGCCACATTTTGCCAAATGTACCTTTTTGATCCTGTGAACTTTTAGATATCTGAATAGAAAACTAGCATTAGATCAAATGCACACAGATGAGTAATCAAAAGGTAATCAAAAAATAATTTATTTTGCAGTTTGTCTCAAATGGTTTATGATGTGCAGAATACAAATCAGAAGGTGTATTTGGTTCAAGGGTGGTATACAGTACTTTTTGTTTTTTTTAAACTTTGTTACTACGTAAATGGAGTTCCTTCTAGATCTGACATCTTAAGAAATGAGCTGTGTTTGTGTGGCTGTAGCTGGACATGTTCAAACGCACAAAACCTTCTGATTGTATCCCTCCAGTGTTCCCTGGTTTTATCTCAGACTTGTGTCAACATCATGTTCCTAGAACAAAAGAACAAAGTTGAACAAATTGCTTTAAAAAAAAAACAAAAAACAAAAACAGCTGCAGTGTGTGCAGTTACAGGTAAAATGGAACCAATTTGTTTACGCAGGACTTGCCTGATTTAATTTTTTGAACTCGACCACCTGGAAGAACACGTGTTCAAGAATGTGTTTGGCATCGCGCTTTTCCTTGTCCAGCTTCCCGGTGACCCCAAGGATGTCTCCACATTTCCTCACGTAAAACTCGAGGTCGTCGTCTGTGCCTACAGGACATCGCACGCATTTGATCGTGTCGTGAATGGTGTACGATGATGTAATATTTCGGCAGGGAAGAAGTCACGCCTGTACTGCAGACTCACATTTGTTTGAGAGTTGAGCAAGCCGCACTTTCTCAGACGAGAAGGTCTCATCAAGGTCAAAGAGGTCAAGCACGGGAGGAGGCAGGTCCCTAAAGGCAGGCTGGAAGACCTGAGCGTACAGAGCCATGTTACATACAGTCTGTACTTACACTACCTTTCACATATTAGCTACATTTTACCTTTTTTTTTTTTTTAAACTTTGATGATTTTTTGTACTTAATACAGCTATACACCTAAAGACCAGTACAAATTCAAACTGCAGAGAGCCGCTGTAGGAGTATGTGACAATGCTGCCATTATGAAACCGGGCTGCTCACAGCTGGCTGTAGAGGCGGCAGAGGCGTTTCGAACTGAGGTGTGATCAATTGCAGTGGCTCGTGCTTCACGTTCAGCTGCTTGTAAGCTCTAAAAAAAAAAAAAAAAAAAAAAAAAGACAACAGAGCATTGAGCTCAGGATTGCGCGCCTGACCTGACGAATGAGCGGCGTGGAGATGTGTGGAAAAGCGGCAGCCATGTTACCTAATGACGCTGGGAAGGGCATCTGTTGACAGCTTAAACAGAGACATGTCGAAAAGAGAGGTGAAGTCTCTGGGGATCTCCTCCCCCTCCTGGAGACACACCCTGAGTCTTTCAGACAGACATCCTGTGTCTGGTAACATAGTGTAATCTGTGATCTGAGGAAAGAAATAAAGGCATTTTAGGTGTTGATTTCCAAAGTCACTTTGGGTAACTTTACATTATGTTTTTCATTCCAAATCTGTCTCTCCAAGGTTCTATCAGACATGTTAGCTAACAGAAGTGAGATAGGGTTCCCTCTATATGTTACACTGTTCCTGTGTTCTGGGAATTATTCTATGAAACACACAAAAATCAAGAATTTTTTTTTCTCTCAACTTCATGTATTTATTAATGGGGCTTTAGGTAATTTATTCCAATTACCATGACTTATCCATTCCCATTAGCACTGTAATTTCTCTCTGTTGCTCTCCAGATCCATTTATGCACGTCTTTTGAGTCATGGGTGGATGTTTTGGGTTTTTTTTTTTGAGTAAATGCCACTAAATATCAAACACTACAAGCAGTAAATATTGGAAGTACATAAATTATTTCTAAAGCACCCAGAGTTCCATGGAGCCCTGGTCTTAAACCCAGTGAAATGTTGTCTTTAGTGATGGTCAGACCCCAGGCCAGGAAGTGGCACCAGCCTCTCACCTCTGGGTCTTCAGCATCTATCTGATTAAGGTGAATGCTGTCTGTCATCAGCCACTGGAAAACCACGTCCTGCATCACAAGAATAGCAGAGTCAGAGGCGAGAGCCGTGCGGGACTTAACGCGGGAACCCCTGCTGAAACTGCAGCTCACCATTATTTTACTGTTCTCCTCCTTGTCCAGGTACTGGTCACTGAACATGTGGCACGAACCCAGGACCGCCAACTTGCCTGCGTTCTACATTCATCCAAAGAAAGGCATGAGAACCCTGGGAGGAGAGATCGAACGCCTCCACTGGTGCAATACAGGACGGTGGGTTCTGTTGGAGCTGGAGGAGGTGAAGTGGATACTCACCGCGGTGTGGTGGAACGCCAGCACGGGCCGGTTGAGGGGGAAGCAGACGGAGCCCGTGGACAGGATGGCTGCAGCAGGCTTCATCACGCTCAGTGTGGCCCCGTACGGGTACACGAACGTCAGAGCTCTGTTAGATGCACAAAGAATGAGCAGACAGTGCAAATGCTTGGCTGGACAATCGATGCCCTGACATCATTTCACTCGTCTGTTATAAAATCAATTCATGTAGACATTTGTTTAGGTCAAAACATTCTAACCAAATGTATTTTCATAGTGAAGGTAAAGGACCAGTGTTGGCAAAAACACTAGTCTAGAACTGAGTACAAACATTACAGGAGAAACACCTCACCCAGCCATACTGACAGCTGATGTTTACATTAATGTAACCAGACATGCAGCAGTCCAGAAAGCACCTAATGTAACTCCCACATGCAGAAAACACTTACTGTGCATTATTCCCAGTATTTTCGTCATCAATGACCCCGGTTATCACTTTACCAGCAGCACGACTGATTTCCCTGGAAGACACAATGTGTTTATCAGCATAAAGAATGTCTTGCTTTCAAGTTATAATTTTAATGAATCTGATCAAAATCGAAATTCATAGTATTAGAAAAAATGTACTTATGATTAATATGAAAGACCTGTTGAGAACGCCGTTGGACACAAGTGCTTCTTTGGGATGGAAATACTTGTAATAAACATTTCTCACTACAGCATCTGAAAAATGAAACAATGATGGAAAATATGATTTTCATAAGTTCATCCAGCATTAAATACTCCATCTTGTTTAATTGTACTTACCATTGTTCACCATGATACCAAAGTCTTCTAGGAGGAAATTGATATTAGTTTCATATTTCACTTCTCCTCCTTCTCCAAGCATCACAAGAACATTTCCACCACCATCCAAATAGTTCTTCAGGACTTCCAGCTAAACAACACACACACAAAATCATTTCAACATACACCTCTAAATCACACGTTGTGTCAGCAGGTCAAGATTTATCTCTGTATCATCAAACTTTACACCCATTTACTTTAGCATTACTATTGACCAGAGTACCGTATAACAGTATACAAGCAGTCATGCATGGCAAAGAAGAATCCAGTCCATTACAAGGGTGATTAACGCCTCACCTCGGCAGCTGTGAACTTTTCACGAGGACCCGCAGTGATCCACAGTTTAACGCCATGAAATTTCTCTGCTGTGAGCTCTTCTTTGATGCTTTGAACACAAGAAACGTAACAGTGAAAATCAGTCATTAACATTAACATCTCACACGACGCTCAGTGTGCAAACTGGAGACACGCCTCCATTGTGCACCCTGCTTTTAGCTGTATTGTGTGAGTGGTGTCCAGATTGATTTCAGTTCACAATTTCACTTTGTGCGAAAGGCATTCGCTACCTTTGAATCTTCCATTGCGTCCTTAATCTCTTCTGAAGAGACTTGTAACCACTGTTGGCAGTGAAAAGCTCTCTTTTGGAAGAATTCAAAATAACAGTATTCCGAGGTTCTTTATCCATCCTCCTTCTTCAATATCTCTCACCTACCTAAGGCCTGTAGCTGTAGAATAGATGAACATTTTTCTTAGCATTATGAACGGTGCTTCAGTACTCGCGGACAATGACAAAATCGCATATGGCGAGCTAACGGCTAATCGACGTTCCAAACTTCCTCTCTTTAACTGCTAGAAATAACTGGGGTAATAAGATCCATCAACTATAGTTAGCGATTTAATGGAAAGCTAGGATGGCTAACTAGCTAGCTATCAAATGTTATTTAGATAGCTAGCCAGCTAACTTTAACAAGATGGTTAGCATAGCTAGCTAGCTAAGGCATTTACGTTAGCTGTCTTAGCTAGTTAGACAGTTAGCTAACTACCCATATGGATAACCATCGAGAAAAATATAATAAAAATGTAAACGGAATTGACATTTTACATATACGTTTCGAGTAACAATTTAAAAGTATTTTCAATAAGATAAGAAATGCACATTAAAAATCTCCATATTTCAGAGACTTACCATGATGCATTGTGGGTAACTTCTGAAAACAGTAACCAGGGGCGCTTTGCCCATAGCAACAAGTAAATTTCCCAACAAATCCGGACTCTCTACAAATCGACTGCAAGCGTCACTGCCCAGTCTTTATGGTTATGACCACAGATGGCATCATATATAATATATACAAGTCTGTGCATGTACAACTATGCATGCATTAACTATACTGTATATTATGGAAATCTAAATCTGACCCGAACAGAAAAACATCATGGATTCCACTCAATGGAGTCTAAACGGGTCTCAGAGCAACCGGTATGCTCTGAAACAGTGAACAGGTAGATTGAAGTGGGTGAATTTTTCATAAGAGGTCTTAAAACAAACAGTAAATTAGTTGTCTCCGTGTTAGCTACATGATACGTTTCTAGTTAAATATCTGCCCTGTACATTCCACCAGAGGAAAATCATGTTATATTTGAATGCAAACTTCTGGCCTCAACTTTGTGTAAAAATCTTGAGAAGTTGAAATTGAAAATGCTCCTCACAACAGGAAAGACTGTAGTTCTTTGAGGCTTTTAAAACTGTAGTTTATACATGGAAGTTTTAATTGAAACATTCTTTAAGCATTTTCAATTTTGTGCTTATTATAGAGTAGTAATATGGAACTAGTCCAAAATAGCAGTCAGCACAAGCTACTTTCAGAAGAAGTAATCGGAATTAGGAGGGCCAGGTTCCTTTCAAAAAACATGCACCATTTCTTCAGAGCAGTCATTACAGAAATTGATAAATCTTTAAGAATCACATTTAACAAAACTAAAACAGGAAAGCCAGACTGGTGACAAAACACAAACCTTTCGCCAACACTTAATGAGGCTTCCATTTTCTTCAAGTGAAATGTCTGATCTTTACAACCAGAGCACATCTTCCTAATAGATTAGAACAGCTGACCTAAGATGTGTGTATGTTTGGACCCAACTCACACCATCTATTGTACATGGATAGCAACCACCAATAACAAGGCTAGAACCAGAAGTTTTAAAGCTCATAAGTCAATTGGGAAATTTTTATGTTTTTAATAATTTTAACTATTAAATAAATCCCATAATTGATCAGACAAGTAGCTCACCTTAGTTTATGGTTACAAACATCAGATTAACCAAAGATCTATTATACACCTTATAAATGACCATATAGGTCTTACTGATCCCTTGTATTAATACTTACCGACAAGTACCAAGGTCAACATCTCTCCAACTATGAAGTTTTTTGTGAATACCATCAGAAATTAACGTACATACAAGAGTTAAACTGTGCAGAATATTTTCTCCATGTTAAAAGGCGCGCGCGGGGGGGGGGCGGGGGGGGGGGGGGGGGGGGGGGGGGGGGGGGGGGGGGGGGGGGGGGGGGGGGGGGGGGGGGGG
>JAOYMR010000018.1:10206940-10223925 GCA_025802075.1 Tenebrosternarchus preto | reverse complement strand
TCGTGCTCCCCCTTGCCCTCGCCCCCGCCCCCCCCCCCCCCCCCCAGAGCCAAGATGGTGCCCACCTAACATGGGAGCCCCCGTCAGTGACATCGGGGAAGATCATGGAATACTCAGTGTACCTGGCCATCCAGAGCTCGCGGACGGCTGAAGCCAAAGCCCCTGCTCAGCTGGCCTTCATGCGGGTGTACTGCGGGCCCAACCCCTCGTGTCTGGTGCAGAGCTCCAGCCTGGCCAACGCCCACATCGACTACACCACCAAACCCGCCATCATCTTCCGTATCGCTGCCCGCAACGAGAAGGGCTACGGTCCTGCCACCCAGGTGCGATGGTTGCAAGGTGAGTATCGGGGGCATTGTTTGTTGCCATCTTCTTCTGTAGCTCCATGCGGTTTCTGTACGGCAGTTTCTAATACACGCTGTTGTTTCTTTTCATTTTTCTGCTGTTTTGAAGAGTCAAGTAAAGATGGCGCCGCAGCCAAGCCTGTCCCAAAACGACCACTGTCTTCACCCGATGTGTGAGTACCAAGATCAGTTATCGAATCAGTCTCCACTTTGAAATTTTCCATTTTCATTCAGTTTCTAGAATATCGTGGATTATAACATTTTGCGTGTGATTATTTTTTCTTTCTTTCTTTCTTTTTAAACTGCAGTAAAGGTAGTGGTGTGAAGAAGGCAAGAACAGACCAGTAGGGTGGTGTTGGTGAGCAGACTCCACCCCCTCACTCCACCCTTTCCCAGAGCAGCAGGACTGATCCCTCCTCCACACACTCCATCTATCTTCAGCTGGGGTTAAACATTCATGTCCGTATCACATCACAGTGGGAAGGAAACCATTCACACAAAGACAAACTAGTTTTAGAATTGTTTTCCCCTTTGAGTGAAAAGGAACAGAAATAAGCACATATTACTCCTTCTGGGAATTTCTTTTTTTTGGGGGGGGGGTTGAGCTTTTTAGTAGTTGAGTCTTCCTTTAAACACGTTTTCCTTTCCTTACATACGTCTTGGCTTCAATAATTTCACAAAATAAGGTCAGTGTAATATAAAGAATCTGTTTATACTATCGGCTTGCCTCAAATAGAGCTGCTTGTTATGATGGACGAGTGGGATGAAGGGAAGATCAGTGGACTCGGTGGGCGGAGTCTAACCCTAACCCTGCAGGGGTGTCTGTGGCCCTTTTTTTTCTTTCTTAAAGGGGCAGTGGAGAAAAAAACAAACAAAATGAGCAAAAGCACTTGTCCTTAGACAGAGGGAGGAATCCTTTTTCCCCTTGTGAGAAAACTGTGGTTGGTTGACGTTAGTTCAGCCTCAAGTACCCCGATGAAGGTACTTTTGGAGTGAAGAGGAGATTGTGGCAGAGATATGGACAAGGAAAAAAAAAAAAAGGTTTTACTGAAGGGACAGAGACTTTGCAGGACTGAGAATTGCTAAACATGAAAACAGTACAAAATAAATCCTCCTGAAAGATTAGCAAGTAACGATGCAGAAGATCTTTGTGTAGTTTATTTTTGTATTTTTAAAAGCTTCTTTCCTGCGTGTTAATGTGTATGTTGGTGTGCATTTTTGTTTTATGTTTTTTTGTTTTTTTTTTTTTTTTTTTTTTTTTTTTTTTTTTTTTTTTTTTTTTTTTTGTACATTTGTTGGCCATCCCTAGAGATTCAACGATTTTGGACAGTAAGAAAACTTGTCTGGTTTAGAATGCTTGGTGTAAAGTGTGTTGACACACTGAGGTGTGGTGTAGCTGAATTAAAGATTGAAAGAGCCTTCCACATTCAGGCAAGGGAGTGGCACTGACTTTGTTTACTTCAGATTTTTCTGCTTGTTCCATTCAGTGTAAGTGTTGTACGCCAACCATGGAGATGTCATGAGAACCATGAAACAAATGTTCTGGTTTTTGTTTTGTTTTTTTCAACCCCATGTCCTGTGTTTCCAGGCTGGTTTTTTTCTCTCTCTCTCCCTCTCTCCCTATGGTTTTTTTTAGAACGTTCCAGAACAGGGATTTGTAGATTTTCTCTGCTCTAGATTGTGAAGGAAGTTGTCCATGTAAAACTTAATAAATTTTTACTTTCCTTCTTGTTTGGCTCTGTATTTTACAGAAACATTGAACTGTTTACAGAGTCGTTTTAATGTGTGCTTGTTTTGTCTTTAAAATGGATGTCTTGATAAGAACGATTGAGATTTTTGTATTATTTTCTTATAGGTTTAATGCCAAGGATGGATTCAGCTGTATTATAGTTCATTGCTACTACAAAAGAAAATTATTTCATCCTGGTGTTTTATATATTACTTGTAACAAAGTTTATACATGTTGATCATCTCCCAAATGCTTTTTTGTGTCTTGACGTAAACTACCCCTGCCATCACCTGCCAAGAATATATATAAGAATATATACTGTGCCCGTGATGAATCATATTGACTTCTTGTTCCTTTGAAGTATGAATCATTTAGCTGGTCTTGTGCTAGCAGCAGTTCAACTCATGTCCTTTTGATTTACATGTGGTAACAGGGGCTTCTGGGTAAAGGGGGTATATCTTTTTTTTTTCCCTTTTTTGGAGGAATTAAAGAACACCTTTGCCTCGGTTTCAGGCAATCCTGTAAATTTAAATTGAACACATGCTTGTATAAAGGTTTTTTGACCATTTTTATATGATTATTAAAGACAAACCTCTATAGTATACCAACCCGCCTATTCTCATAGTGCACATAAATTTGTTGTTAATGCAAATGAAGTTTGTGCTAGAAAGTTGACTGAATTCCACCTCGCTGCACCCAAACGGTCAGTTCTGTTACAGTCTCACCACTGTCATCTCAGTGCCCTGTGAGATCAGACAAAACGTGTCTGATTGGGCTGTGAAACTTTTGATTGTTTTAACTGAATGCAAAGAGAGGATGTCAGATCTTTTGTATTTGATAACTCCTGCTCTCGTGGTTGAGTGAAGTTATCCACCGTTCCATTCAAACGCTGGTTGTACCAGCATCATTATTTCAACTTTCACTGTTTTTCCTTCTCTTTTCACTCTTTGCTTTCAGCCACTATTTTTTCATCAGTTACTCTAATGATCCCAAAACACAAAAACACAATCGGCATATTTTGATATGCTGAAGCCAAATGTTTTCAGACTTTTTTTTGTCACCTGTAGCTTTTTTGTTCCAGTGTATTTGTATAGAAGGGAAGAGTACCAAGGACAGCATGTAGTTCCTGTGTGTTTGCAGGCTGTTGCTAGGCACTGAAGACAATAGTTCCTGTGGCCAAATGAAAGCACTTGTACATTTTAGAAGTAGGTGCGTGTGTGTATTTTAATTGTGGTAATAGCCTTATTTATTAGTAATAAAACTTAAAACCATACCACATAGAAGAAAGTAATGTAAAAATGACATTTTACATGTGGTAACAGGGTTTCATCATTTTGTCCATTTTAGTGTGTGGAGGAAAAAAGAAAAATGTTGCCTGTGGTGTTTGTTTACATAACGATGATACAATCAACATCAGAATCAGAGTTGTCCTGTTTCAACACCGTCACCAATGATTAACAGTATGTTTAAACACTGCCACCAGTGACCGTCAGCTGTACACCCATTCTCTAGTCACAGGAGAACCTCTTAAGACTTGAGCACTAATGTAAGATAGAATGTCAAGGCCTACTTGGAGACCTTATTTCAAAGCTGTGTATGTTTTATGAAGTGAGATTAAAACAAGATGATATATATTTTTTCCAACACTCAGTTGCCAAAAAATACATGTGGTTTTAAGAGTTGGTAGTCACTAAACAGATGCAGATCTAGCCAATTATTTGATGGATATCCGTTTCCATCTCAGAAGGCTGATCAGCTATTTGATTTATTTGATCTGTATGGGCCACTTCAGCAGTTGCATTGAGGACTCACTGGAACTTGTGACTGTTTGCTGTTTATTTCTTGCTTGTTGGCAATTTGAGCGTCTCCTCTGTGGTCCACTGCATTAGAGCTGAACTGCAAAGAGGGAAACATTTTCAAATGCAGCATGTGAATTTAATGGATAAGCTTAATTAGTTTATGGTGGCCCCACTGTGCTGCAGTTGAAAAAATGCAATGCAATCCCATGAACATTATACGAATTCAGAAAATGTTTTATTCACAGTAAGTACATCTTGCAAACATGGTGGAAAATCAGAAAACACATGCAACTGCAGAAAAGATACAGATCCAAATCCAGAAAAAGCCTTCAGAGACTATAATAATGTGTTCACTGACAAACTGAACAATGTTTTTATTTTTGTTTTATTAGAGCAAAAGAGCTCTTATTTTCCATGACATTTTTTTCAGCCTGTACCAGTGATTTTGAAATTTGTATTTGAAATTGTATTTCAGCTGCCACCTTTTGACTATATGCGTGTTTCCCCATTTAAACATACAGGAATATGATCTTGTATGACCGAGTGGTCAAACTTGCCAGTAGCTACCTCTTCTGTGTCCTCTGGAAACACCTCTGTTGTGTTGTGGCCCTCCTATGTGTTGTGACTTTTATTTGTAACATTTCTGAAGTTGTATTTTCTGAACGTGAACCACATTTATACACATGTACGGCATTCATCAATTTGCAGTGTCGTGAATTAGTGATGACATTTGGTTTGCATTTTTGAAGAAAATGCTAATTAACAGCACTGTTTATTTTTTATATTAAATATGGTAGCTGATTTATTGTTTGTAAAAAAAGTTTGAGTATGTCTGTGGCCCCTAAAATGGCTAAAACAGTGTGGTACAGTGAGCTGCGGTAAAACTAAAGTTAATTTCATCTGAGGCTGCCAAATTTGTCTCTTAACAATCCCACTTATCAGCTGGATCCTGAAGTGTGTTATCAGCTGGATCCTGAAGTGTGTTATCAGCATGCCTGTAAATGGTCACACCTCTCGGATGTCCAGGTCAGTCTTATTGCCAAGGGCTATGAAGGGGAAACCTGTGGGGTTAGTGGGGCATGACTGCACGTGGAACTCCTGCCAACCATCCAGAGCATTAAAGGAGGCTGCTGAGGTCACATCAAACACTAGGAGGCAGCAGTGAGCCTTGTGATATAGAGAAGTTCCCAACAAGTGGAACCTCTCCGTCCCTGCAGTGTCCCAGATCTGCGGGAGGAAAAATGGTTTTTTTTTGCCACAGCACCTCTGTGAAATAGCTCACGCGCAACAGCTGGTTGAAAGGCATCAGACTGCTGCTTACCTGAAAGATCACTGGGCTTCGTGTCCACAGTCATTTCTTTAGTCAGGAAATCCAATCCATCTCATGAACATGACTGGATTACACTGGTCAAATGTTACTCCAGGCAGAATCTAATCCTCAGTGGTTTTTGATTCTTTCTTTCTTTTCTCCCTTTCCCAAAGGCAAACATGCTGCCACTGAGATGTTTCCAAGCAGAACCGCTTTGAGGTGTGATTTACTTCACTCCGCCATCACTTAGCTTCTCAGTACAGCACAGATATGAATCCAGACATGTTTATCAAGACTCCATATAGTGAGAGAACACCGCGCTTTTGAAACATGCATCCTACAGGAGTTACGCCCGTACACAAAGAAGCTGTATGCTATGATCTGAAAAGATCCACTGAGCTAATGGTTAACCATTGGAACCACCCGACCAAGTAAAACAGGTATGACTGCATCAGTGCTGGGGAGGGTTGTAGGTCCTAAACGCCAGGTCCGTGCTTAAAGAGAACAGTTCTCTTAGTCTTCGTTTAAACATCTTTTAAAGGGACAGAGAATGGAAAACGTGTGGGAAGTCTTTAAAGGCAAATCACCTGAACAAACTTCACAGCTGACCGGTAAACACACTGACCCTCTCCCATCAATACTGGATACAGGAGAATTGCTCGATGTATTTTAAGGGTTTTTTCCCCCAAAAAAATGAGAGTAGTGTTGCTTTGATGAAGTATTATTACTCTGTTCCTTTACTTTTCTCTGTATGATCCATTCAGTAAGATGCCAAAAGACTCTCTATCCTAGCATTCCATAACTGATGTCACTGTTCCTTTGCCCGTATTTGAAAGCTGCAGTCTGCTTCTGATAGTTTGATTTGACTAGGTTTGAAGCACCAACTCATGCATGTGAGTTAGTTTTGCTGTTCTGTTATGGTTATTTTATATCTGATGCAAAACTTATTTGAGGTTTGTGCTTTTAAAACCTTTTACAAGTTGATTTATGGCGAGAGGTGCTTTGAACTGGACTATGTTAAAGATACTTATACCTGAGTATATTGTTCCTTTAAATGTTGCATAATAGAGTTCATTATTAATATTAATTAATTAATTAATACAGAAAGCCTAGGTGTCAAAAACAAAAGGCCTAAAAATTAAACAAAAAATCCATATGAAAATGAAACTTTTGGCCATCAAAGACATTCTATGAAAGTAATAATAAGATAATAATAGTAATAATAAAATAATACTATACAGAATATATTCTCAGAGTAATAATATTGATTTAGAGTAACAGTACAGAGTAATAATATTTTATAATAATATTTCTATTACTCTTAATTATATATGTAGTAATAACATATAGTGGTACTGGCCTTCCTTGTTCTCAGACGTCCACATTGCTCCCACCTCTTCTGGGGTGGGGTGGGAGGTCGTGGTGGGGGGTCGGGGTGTGTTTGTGTCTGTCAGTTAAGGGTGTGGAAGTCAAAACTGTAAACCATGTGTTTTGGTGAGAATGGTGTTCAGTACTCTGTAACTGAAGAAAGAGGGGGAAAAAAAAGTGTACTGGGTGTCCACGTCTTATCCCAGTTTAATCCGGTTACCTGAGAGAAGAAAAACAATTACTGGCAGCTGATTTTCAGTCTGAGTACCTGAGGAAACTGTGCTGGTGAGGTTAAGTTTGCATCCTCTTAGTTGAAAAGCCTGTGAAACCAAAGCTCAGCGGCTTAAAGGGTCTCAATTGCTACTCTTCTCCAAAAAACACAGACGCACTTTCTGACAAAGTTTTGCATATATAAACACCGGAAGAGGAAAAATGGTTATTTGATGAGAGGAACTACAGTGTATCTTTAAAAAAAAAAACTAGTAGAGTTTAGCTTTTTATGTCCTGTGGAGCTCAGACAAGGAATATTCTCTGTGCCTGCACTGGTACTTATCTGTGGGATAAGGCCTTCTGAAAAGAATTGATTTCAGAAGCTCATCCACTGGACTGAACTGGTTCATACTGAAGGGATTTACACTGTATCTTCCGTACCACTGGCCTCTTATAAACATCTAAAGAGGTTTGTAGCATATTTTAAAACAGAAGCAACGAGCAACAGGCGTCTGTGAGAGAAGCACGTGTAAAGGAGAGCAGCATAAAAGAGCAGGCGGAGAGATCTGTGCTCTCAGTATAGCACAGCTCAGATGGCTGTGTGGCGCACAGATAAGACTCTGCGTTCATGGAAACTGCCTTCCCTGCAACTTGAGGCCCCATCTCAGTGAGCCAGCACCATCACCACAGTCACCCTCCCTTTTTACTCACACCCCCCGTCCTATCACCCAGAGGAATTACCTTACTTGAAGTGGTTGGTTCTCACACATGATAAACCCATCCTGGCTCAGTGTTGACACCTGTGTAGTATAATCTGACGCCATTTTTTTTTGAGGGGGGGGGGGTCTAATATATATATTTGCAACACAGAGTCTCTTAAAGTCTCTTTCTGGTTTATTTAGCAACATTTGTGGGAGAGTGTGTATGTTTATGTGCGGAAGGAAAAATGATTAGTGTGTGTGAGCTTATGCTATGTTTTTCCTGTATGAGTGTGTGTGTGTGTGTGTGTGTGTAAGTGTGTATACTGGGCCTGGCCTTGTGAATCCCCAGACTCCAGCACTGATCTTGATATCCTCTTATCACAATCCAACAGCTCACACAGATGCACCACGAGCCACATCCCTCAGTCCTGCACCAGTACACTTTCTGTCTCTCTCACTTACTCTCACTCACTCACTCACGCACTCTCGCTCACATTCACTCACTCTCTCTGTCTCTCTCTCTCTCTCACTCTCTCACTAGTTCGATGATCACAAAATTATATTTCTTACCAGCACGTGAATGCATACATTTAGGCAGTACTGCACTGTCCGTATCATAATGTCTATTCGAGGTTAAATGTAGCACAAGAAAACACTGATCATTATCTTAAACAACATACCATTAATACTCAACAATGCCATCAAAAGTAAATTACAGCTGCACGGCGAAAACATGGGATCCATCTTAGTATCCCAGGAAACGGTAAATGAACAATGGGTGAGGAAAATAAGAGTTGCTTTGACTACCAAATGATGGGTCCCATGTGTCCCGTCCAGCCTTTCTCTCCACAGGACTGCAGTGTTGGGGCCTTTTGCATTGCAGCTCAGTGTTAAACCTAAGAAATGCTGTTCCACTTTTATTTGCTTTGATATTCAGTTTGGAGTATTTGGTCATGGTTAACGATGAATTAAATGTGTATGACCTCAACTATCTTGTGTGTGTGAAAAAGTGTCAGTACCTGTTGCATTTGAGGTTTAATAGTCTGGTTTCCAGAGTTTTTTTATCTCACAGAATTATATATCTACTATTAAGTGATATATATGTTTTTATATAAGTTTTAAAGTCCTACTCTGATGTCCAATTTCCACATAATAGTCCTGATGACAATGTGTAAATTTAATGATGACCTTTGTCTTGAAATATGTGTTAATCTTGATCTATTTAGGACAAAATATTTAAATAAATATTTATATTCTTTTTATGTGCATGTAAATATATAGTAATTTATTCATTTCTGTTCTAAACTTTCTTGTTCATTGCCTTGTATGTCTTGCCGTTAATTAATTTGCATTAACTGTTTACTTTAGAGCATATGTGGATTTAAAGCATGTATTTGCAGATTCGAGATTTCAGAGTTGAAAATAAGAAAATATTTGTAATTGAAGCATTCCAGCCATAAACAGTTTTGCTTGAGAACATAATTTAATTATTCTTATCCTGTCCAAGCATAAAGATTCATCAGAACCTGTTGAACCAAAACTGTTCATGTAACATGTCTTCTGTCATGTCATTGCACTTACCACTGTTCTAAATTCACCATATAATATTCAAATCTAAGTGGGTGTGTCCTGACAACCGGTCCTCCGACCCCACCCATTGGTCCCCTTCAATTTCAAACTGAGTTGATCCCAGAGCACAGAACTGATAAAGCCAGAGAGACCATCAGTTTGCGAAGTTACACATCAGCCGGTAGCACCACATGACCTTCTGCTGGGCCTCCAGTCTCTGGGATTAAGACACACACCTGAGGAACCAGTACAGCCAGGTAAGACCTGTCACACACCTGGGCAATGTAAAGAGGGAGTAATAAATAATGTAAGTGTGTATGACTAATTCATGAAGGAATGGATAAATGTCAGTTAGGTTTTTTGAAAATGCACATTCCCCGTTCTGTTTATCGGGCTTGGAGCTCATCCGGGGAATATTTCAGCTCTAGTAAACTTGGTACAACATAAGTCATAGCTTACATAATAAATACGTCAATTATAAACCACAGAAATACATAAAGAAATGAAATAACATAATAAATCCATTACTAATACATGAAAAATAAAGAACATTTTAGGAGTGGTAGTCCAAATCCTAAATTGTGTTATGTTCACATTTGTAATATATGTGATATATCCACCTCTCACACTAATCATGGCAATGAAACAAATTTGATGGAAATTGGGTAATGAAGTAAAAAAAAGTTCAAGTGACTTTTTGAGATTTTTGTCCTCCATTCAGGTTATTCAGAGGATCTTTAATAATATCTCAAATTATTCCCAAACTCTTGTACCAGCCACAAACCCACACACACAAAGCTAAGCATTCAACAGGCTTTGTGCTCAAACAGATACTTAATGCTTTGATTCATAATTTATTATTATATTAATTATATTAATTTCCATAATCTGTATATTTTAACATCATATTTATAGCTTGTTAACTGTACTATCATTTTGAAGAGACATATTATTTTGTGGTTAACATCTTTTATGTTTTTTTTTTCTTCTGGTGGATAAACTCATGAATCTGTAAAGCAAATTATATTTTCTTTATCCTGACTCTGAAATCAGGTAATTTTTTATATCCTGAAGACATAATCTATCACATTTCATTATTCAAGTTCACTACTTGTAAGTAGATTTCTATTTTCTGTTCTATTGTTCAGTTTTTCTGTTCTATTTTCTGTTCTATTTTCCCCCTGAAGATCTCTTGTTTTATTATTGTACTGGTGATGTAGTGGTATTCAAAAAAACTTAAATTGCCTGAACAGTACAGGGATGAAAAGTTAATAAACAGTTCTTTAGAAATTTGGTACTAGGATTTGTTTGTTTGTTTGTTTGTTTGTTTAAGCAAACATGTAATTTGCAGCTATAGTATAATTATCATATCTGTTACTGAAAAAGCTGTCCACATTTTGACACCAGAAAGCCTACAAGCACCTACTGGTATGACATGATCAAATAATAAAATGCTGGTTTGCTGACCTGCAGTACCATTAACAGTTTATTCAGAGGTACATAGTTTTCTTCATTCTGAATATTTCTCATGGTGAGTTTATATTGTCAGCAGGCCCTGTTCAGTTCATGCAGTTTGAACATTTCTCATACAACTAATTGTACTATATGTACAGCAGATATTTCTGGTCAGACACAAACAGGGCAATAATTTTGATAGAGTAGCCAATCAAAGAATGTGCTTTGCACATGTACTTTTGCTTATAGACTTTCCCATGTTCTGGAATTCCAGATCAATAAGGACAATTACAAAAGCCATGTGGATTTCATGATAATGCTTTATTGTTGGAATTTCCTTGTAATGTGTGAGATACAGAACCAAAGCTACATACAAAACACAGTTGCATTACCAGAACACACCTTGAATGTTTTAACTAACCACAAGAGGGCAGCAGCACAAACAAACAAACAACAACATTGCAGTGAGGTGTGAAACATGTATATACTGAACTGGAAGACTATTTTCTAAGACACGGTGACTGTTTCTTTATCACAGTGGAGTCAAAAAAAGATGAGATGTGGTGGGTTTTATGGTTTTGGATTATAAAATGATTAATCTCTTATTCTCAAATTAACTAACTGAATATGTTCACTTATGTATTTTATTTTTATGTTTATGTAGTGTAGAGCATGAAAATATGTATTGTTCTAGTATTGCACAGATAATCCTAATCATGTTGAATTTTCTCTGGATAAGAGCACCTGCAAATTGCTGTCAATTAAATCTAAAATATTAAAACAATGTTTTATTTGGTTACATTGCATGCAGTGTACAGGATGCTAATCTATTTCAGAATATCTGAGACTGGAAGAACAAATGTTGCTCATCAGTACTGACTGTGGTTACAGTCTGTAACAGGTTTTGGTTACTGGGGTATTTTTACTGTTTACTTTCAGCCACAAGCAAATGAGGATCTTTTAAAGGGAAGCTGTCTGTCTAGTAACCCTAAAGCTAAAGCACCTCAGTACCCAAAAGTGGCGAAAGAACATTTTTAATCAAAAGCAACTATACCCGGTTGTGGATCTAGTCTTAAAACACTTTACATTTTACAACAAAAGTCACAGACCGTATTTATGTTCACTTGCTGAACACATGAGATGCAGGTTTAATTAACCTTTTACGTCCAGCTATCAATCCCCTTAATCTGTGTTAATATACCTATAGTGTTTCTATTCAAGGCTGGATTAAATTATTAGTATTGTGTGCGTGTTATGATCAGTCATGAAAAATCTAAATATATAAATGCATTCGATCTTTATAAATCATGTGAACTAAAGTAGATTCAACCTGCATGACGAAAAGAAAACTTTATTGAATAACTCCCAGAGATTTCCAGAAATTCAGTTCTGATTATTGTTTACAACAAAAAAAAACAAACAAACAAAAAAAACAATTCTATTGCAGAAACCCAAGTGAACAATGGAGAATCCTTCATCAGAGTCATCATCACGGTGGGTCTCTTCCAGTCTCGCTGGTCCAGACCCACTGGCTGGTTTCTCAGCTGAGCAGGGCCTCCTCGCTCCTGGTGAAGACGGCGAGTCCTTCTACTGTGGCCCCGACCCCGACTTCACAAGCCTCTCCTACTTCTCCAGCGGCCAGAGCAGAGCATCATCTGCCTTCAGACACAGCCCAGGTGAGACCTGACCAGAAATCTGAAGCTGAAATTGATGGAAAGTTTTATTTTATAAAATAATTCATATTTTAACGACACGTTAAAAGAAAAATAATTACAAGCTGATTTTTATTGTAGATGTAAAAAAAAACAAAACAAACAAAACAAATTGCAGGATGTGTATGTAGATGGAACTTTGTTGATCCTTTGGGAAGTTTCCCTCAGGGAAATTAAGAAAGTGTATATGTATGTGTGTAACATGCTAATACGTTTCCTCCGTTTAATGCAGTTCGGCAGGTTTACACATCGCCATCCCTTCTGAGTAATATTCAGTGGCTTGACAGTTCAGGGGGACATGCACTGAGCTCCCCTTACAGCACCCAGACAGCAGGATGGCCAACCAGCCCCTTCACTAAAACACCACTTCACTCCCATGCCTCTCCACCCCTGTACTCCACCAGCACCGCCTCGTCCTACACCTCCCCCAAGGAGGGCTTCCCTTCCCCAAGCCGCGACGAAAAGGAAAACCCCAGGTTCCAGGAGGTTCTGAAACCTGAGCGCCTGAGTCCTGTAGGAGGTGCTGGGGGGGCCTTCCTCAATCTGAGTTCAGCCACTGGTGGTTTGTACACATCTCCGCATTCACACATGCTGGCGCCCTTCAGTTCCTACATGCCATCATCGCAGGACTACAGTCCCACAGGCCTCTACCCCACCACTGGGGCCTGGATCAGCCCTGCCTCATATTCACCCAAACTCCGCAACAAGATGCGACTCTCGCCACCAGGTGCGCAGTGACCACCCCCCCCCCCCCGTTAGGCCGTGTTTCCTCTTGGTTTTAACAGTAAAAGGACAAAATATTCATTCATTAAAAGACTTCCAAACAGGTCAGGGATGGATGCTGTGGTTCTGGGTGAATAACTACCTGTGTGGCTGTTTTGCAACAGAGGCTCGTGAGTGTGTGAACTGTGGTGCTACTGCCACCCCCCTATGGAGGCGTGATGGAACCGGCCACTATCTCTGCAACGCATGCGGACTGTACCACAAGATGAACGGCCAGAACAGACCTCTCATCAGGCCGAAGAAGAGATTGGTGCGTGCCTCTGCACTGAACTTGTTGAAGCTCTTTTTTGCGTTTAAGTATGTCCCTTTAATTGTCCCTTTGATGTGTTAAGATCGTGAGCAAGCGAGCCGGAACGCAGTGTGCCAACTGCCAGACGAGCACCACCACGCTGTGGAGACGCAACGCTGGAGGGGAGCCCGTGTGCAACGCCTGCGGCCTCTACTTCAAGCTACACAACGTGAGTGTGAACGCCTGCTCTCTCTCCAGCCTTAGAAGTTGCCAGTCGTGTTTATTATTCCTCAGCGATAAAGTCTGACCAAAGCGGAAACGCTCTCGCAGGTGAACAGGCCGCTGACCATGAAGAAAGACGGCATACAGACCCGCAACCGCAAAGTGTCCAACAGGAACAAGAAAGGAAAGAAGAATGGAGCAGCAGATGTTTACGCCGATATGGGCCACCCTGTGCTGCAGGAGGACCATGGGGGACCGTATTCAATGCCCCCAGGATCACTTCTCACCTACAGCTCTGGACCCCATCTGCTTTCCGCCTCCACCATGCCCTACCCCCACCACCCAAACTCTGGGATCGTCCCCACACTGGTGTGACAGCAGCCTCATGCAGGCCGGCCTTTGGACATGTACACAGGTGTTAATGTACTCTTCTGGCGTTTAAGCTTTCTTGTGAACACCCTGTTAAGGAGGCGCTTCCACTTTTATAAACAGACCGACGGGTGTTGCATGTCCCGTTTTATAAAGCTTGGTTTTGTCCCCTGTTGTATATAACGAAGGGCGTAATGGCAAAGGTATTAGCGGATGAGAAAAAACAAACCCTGTATCTTTTCAAATGTAAGTATTCATGACAGCATTGCATTTTTAGGGACTTTGTTCTCTGTGTTATACAGATTTGCTATAAACCATTCAAAATTGTGTTTTGAAATGTCACCCGAGTCCACTTTCTTTGATAAAGTTTTAAATGTGGCATCATTTGGTAATGTCTTCTCATTTCTGGCAGGATAAAACCCTTAAACTGTAGCTGTGGTTGGAAACAATCATTTATCAAACGACACTGACTGTCAAAGGTTAACTTTTGCAGCGTGTAAATGGTATTTAAATGTTCAGAACTGTTTTAGAGGTTGTGGTTTACCGACCACTGTAGTGACATTGTGGTAGTGCCTGCTGAGTTATAATACTGCCATTGTCCATTCAGTGTAGGAGTGTGGTCTTTACAGGCCACCAGCGTTTGGGACACGAACATGCAAATAAAACACTTTCCATAAAGCTGGCAGTAAGAAAAAAAAAAATTCACTGAACTAATTTTAAACTCAGTAACAGTTTTGTTGCCTCTGTGGATAATACACCCCCATGAGTTACACATGGACGCAGGTGCAGTGAAACGCTTGTGCAGGATTAAAAGATAAAGGACAAAGAAGAAACAGTAGCAAATGGAGATGGAGATGCTTTAAACATTTAAACGGACCAGTACTGAACTGTCTCTCCTGAAACCCAGAGCAGATGTGACTGTTGATTTAGTTTAGATTGTTCAAACACAGGTAATACACTGTCAACAATCACCTTAGGAAATGGCTACTTTCAAGGTTCATACATATTAATCAGTCTAATATAATGTCAATGCTAATGTACATTTATGTTGCATAAAAGCAACTTTAAAAAAGACAGACACATGCTACATGCACTTAAAAAGCCACAAAGCAAATTAATGCCCAGTACAGTATATTATACATTATCAATGGTCATATATCATATAGAATTATTTATATTATTAAACAGAACAATCCTATAGGGTTCAGTGGTCTAGTGCACCTCCCCTTACACTTGAGCAGGAACATCTTAAAGTGTCTGGTGTCATACCAAAATATACTTCAGAAAAGTTCAGGACAGTCCCCCCAAAAGATTTAAAATTATTTTGGTCTCAATTTTTTCTGTATTTTCTGTTTATATAAAATTAATTATATAATTATATGTAGTCATTATACCATTGCTAAAATAACAAATATACTGGTGGCCTACGACCTTTGCACAGTACTGTACATTATGAACTAAAAAGAAGTTATATTTTGCATACTTTTGGAAGCTAGGTCACTCTGGATATGCGTGACTGGTCCTCACATGTGAACCCAACCTCTAAGTATAGGCCCTGTTTTCTTCAAGCTATGAGAACTCCTGAAATCACAAGCAGAACATCTGGAGATGGTACTCAACCATTCCCTAATTCTCACTTCACTACACTTTCAGAATGAAATTGTCCTCAAGCATGAGCAAGCAACTTTAGTTTCCGTGCTTCCTTTTAGAAAACTTCATCTGCAGCAGTGACTCAGATTTTCCCGTTGCACAGAATCGGAAACACAGCACGTTTTCTTACATAAGAAATGTAAAGTTACACTGATATACCAGCGTTTGTCTTGTATAGAGTGCATGTACTGGAACTACATCATGTCACTGAGAATCTCCTAGAACTTAATAAGTTAATGATAAACCCAGGAGGAATGTTTATTCCAAAGAAAGATTAGTAAACTTTGGTGTTCTCCAGGGAAATTTCACAATTATTTTTATATACACTACATTGCCAAAAGTATTTGCCCACCCATCCAAATGACTGTGCACCAGTGCACAAAGCAAGGTCCATAAAGACATGGATGGCAGAGTCTGGTGTGGATGAACTTGACTGACCTGCACAGAGTCCTGACCTCAACCTGACAGAACACCTTCTGAGAGTCAGGTCTTCTCGTCCAACATCAGCATGTGACCTCACAAATGCACTTCTGGAAAAGTGGTCAAAAATCCCCATAAACACACTCCTAAACCTTGTGGACAGCCTTCCCTGAAGAGTTGAAGCTATTCTAGCTACAAAGGGTGGACCAACGTCATATTGAACCCTATGGATTAGGAATGGGATGTTACTTAAGCTCATATGTGAGTCAAGGAAGGTGAGCGAATACTTTTGGCAATATAGTGCATCAGTGATAGTATAGCCACTTCTGTTCATTGTTTTTGTATCTCACAAAACTAAGGCATTCAGATATTTTTAGTTTGCAACTGTCTAACATTTCTGGTTATCAAATTATCAACAAAAAGCTGTGATTAAGTTTCATTGATGGAATCTGTTAATTATCCTGGTTAGTAAATGTACTGTTAACTGAACAGCAAAAAAATGTGGTTAGGAAAGTCAGCCACAATTAATTTTATAAATTTTTAAAGGCGTTTTAACCAATTTTATTAGATAACTGTCATGCAGTGTTAGAAGTAATACATGCAAGCCTGTTTGTGCTTACTTATCTCGATATGGTTTGAGGCAAGTGTGATGACTTCAGCATCCAGTTTGCATTATGCTAACTTCAGCATTTATGCTAACCGGAAGATATGAACTTCCCTTCCCTTCATAGCAATGTTTGCTATGTTGCTCAAGCACAAAACTAAAGAACTACAAAACTACAAAACCAGACAAATCTTGGCTAGCAATTTAAAACTGGGCTAATTGGACAGCTGTGCATGAAAACTGCTGGCTGATTGAGTGATGAACGCAAGAGTGTCACTGCAGAGTGCAGAGTCACTGCAGAGTGGGCTTTCAGTCCAAATGCTCTTAAATGTTAAGAAACTGTATGACGAGACAGATCCTTACTGTGTTCAGTGCTGAACTGGTGAGCGATTCCAGCCAATGGAGATTCTCTCCATTATCCTGTCCTCTCTTGCATTTGTCTTTCGTGGGTGACCAGCCTTCTTGGGGGACTTGAATAAGTTTGTGATGTTGTAAAGATGCAATATTCTAGA
>JAOYMR010000018.1:10191727-10206840 GCA_025802075.1 Tenebrosternarchus preto | reverse complement strand
AAAGTTAGGCTGCCAGTTAAATAGGGTTTGTCAGATAATTAAGGAAATTAGCACCAGGTGCCAGATTAACACCATTATCTTTGCAGGTATATGAAAGTTTTTCTCTAATTTTGATCAGTGTTCTTTTTCAATCATATAATTTAGGTTTTTTATGCTGTGCTTTAGAATATACAATTCATGAATTACGCTGAAAATACCACTATTTCACTCCTGTTAGAATAATTTCACATAGGACTACACAATGACCTTGACATTTAGGAAATTGTGTGTTGTTCTTTAATTTTGATCTTCATTTACTGTGTTTTTAGCTTAGGAGAGTTGGAGTGCTAATATAAGAAACTGGTTTGGTCAAATAGCTGAGTGGCAGGTGGACTTCTATTTTTTGTTTTTCCTCCTGACTAAGTTTATCTGCAGGGATGGCCAACTATGCACTGGGGAAATGGCACCAAATGACACTAAGAGATTAGCAACCACAGGATCAGCCCTGCAAGTTTTTAGAAGCTGTCCGTTAGCTCTCCTACGGCTTTACTGCCTCAATATTAGACTGAATGCTGCAGCACTGAACCAGTGCAATTTCTTTTCAGTTTTAAAGAATAGTGTACAAACCAGGACAATAAAGTAAACTCAGTTCCAGAGAAGCAAGACATAGGCTTTCATAGCGCGCACAAATTATATGAGCAGGTAGAACATTTCTGAGGAAAGAAATGAAATTTGCATACTATATACTAACTTGAATCCAAAAAGCATTTTTGGATTGAAACATTTAATCATATAAGCATCTAAATTTTTTCATATATATATATATATAAATATAAAATGTAGAAATAAAATCTCAAGGGAGTATTAACCCTCCAGTAAGAATAATTCTAACAATGGCTACACAACAATGGCAGTATGCCGACACCATGAATTCTTTAAGAGCTTCATACTGGTTCAGTTTGACAGGATAATCTTAAGAGATCAAGCAATTGTAATCTAGAAATTGTTTGTTGTTAAAGTAAAAGAAAGTGACTGTGCACAGACGTTTAAAAAAAAGAAGACATTACTAATTGATAGATTTTTCAACATTTGCAGATAGCTCCATCTAATGGTGAAACACTGCAAGTGCAATGGTGGTAATAATGACAGGACCTCTTCAGTGGGTATGACTCATACCCTGGAACCCCATCAATAATAATAATAATAATAATAATAATAAAACCTTAATAAAATGTCAAAACATTCAACAGTGATCACTGAAACAGAAAAAAACTAAACTCAATGAGATGGAACTGAACACTCATTAAAAACTCAGTTACCTTTATTCAGATCCAGAAAAACACATTGGTTCTGCATTACTACTGCAAGGAAGCTCAAATGAATATTCTGGCACTTTTAATTTTTTTTTTTTTACAATGAATTGAAATAGACCATCGTTTACAACATTATCAAAACGGTCAAATCTATAACATGATCCAATAATTAAGACATCTAAAAGCTAAAGACTACTGAAATACTTAGAAAATGGGCATTTAACTCACAAGAAAAACTTCCTTTTGTAAGTAAAAAATTAAATCTGATGACTAATAATAAATCAGAGCTCTTTATAGTGAATTACAATGTCAATTTTATTTGATCAGAGAGAAAAAAACAGACCTATCAGTTTTGTTACAATTCCATCAAATGTGTGATTAAATACAGAGGGCAGTGTAGTAAAAAACAAAACAAAACAAAAATGTGTCACCAAGGATCTTATGGGTGGAGAAGGGAGGAGGGAATAAAAAAAAATACAGTATGTGGGTTTTCCTTTCTGCTTATTCAAAGCAGACATCTTGAGAGTAAACAGTTCTGTCAGTGAGCTTGTACCACTATTGGGGTTTGTATGGTTTCAGTCTCATCACACGAACTCAGTTTGAGGTAAGGGATTTTACACACTGGGGTTGGAAGACTGACCACATGCCATCATCTGCCCAGCAATCCCACCTCTTTCCCCTTCTCTTCAAACCGTCCAGCTGGTCTGTAATGGCTCTCATCTGGGGACATGCTGCCTGACCATGTAGCTTCTTCAGGACTGGAGCCACACACAGACACATCCAGACTCTTTGCTGCTGCTGCTGCTGCTCTGGACCTCGCATCCCTTTCATATACGAAGCCCTCCCTTAGCATGGTCCCTTTCGTCTGAACCACAGAAGGCCGAAATTTAGCTGCTTGTTGAGTTTTGAGTTTCATGTTATCCACGAACACTACATCCTGCTCCGATTCACTATCAGAATCAATAGCAATGGGTTCTGAAGAAGTCCCAGGGATTGGTTTGAAGGCACAGTTGCTTTGACTACTATATCCAGTGTTTAGAGCCTGTCTGACACTCCTAAATTGGAGAGCTTTGGTGTCCTCCTCAGCAGAGAAACCAACAGGAGCCTTCAGCTTCATTTTTGAGGTTCTTGAGATTTCACTTTTCTCCTCATTGTTGACAATGAACAACCATTCAGGGTCAAAGTTCATGTCATGCTTGAACTGGTGCACTGCTTGCATGTTAAAGCCTAGTATCACTACTGGTTTACGAGTGACAAAATCCCGTTCGCATGAGCGCCGCCTGTTGGCAAAGTGGCTCGAGACATCAGACTTCCACAGCCAGAGACTTGCAGCAAGTTTCTCTACCTCCCGCTGTGACGGATAGGGCCGCCGGTTGAAATAGGCCGTTAGGAACGCCTTCCGCTCCTCATAAGATTCATCTGCATGGCCTTTGGGGTCCAAGGCAAGGACAACAGGCTCTTCTGGCTTCTCCACAAATACTGTGGGATAGTACCTGCTTTGGTCTACCATCTTCCGCCTCTTGGGGTCAGCCGCATCTGGGGCTACCAGCTCTCGTTTAAGAGAGCCCGCTCCTGCTGACCGCAGCGAGGTCGAGATGGACTTACTGCAGTGGCCCTTGGGAGACTGCCCTACTCCTCGGCAGTGCACCAGGTGGAGTGTGATTGTGGAAGCAGTCATGTTACTGGTGTAAACACCCAGGCAGTGGATGCACTTGTAGGTGAGCTTTTTCTCCACTGGGTGCAGTGTCTGAAGGACCTGGTGCCTGTCTCGAAGGTGGTGCGCCAGAGCATCAGAGATGGGACCCTTAAGGATTGTGAAGCAAAGCGGGCAAAGGGTCTTCCCCACTTCCTTCTTCTGGGGTAGTGCATTCTGGGATGCACTCCTCAACTGAGATTCAATGTTTTTTTCCAGCACCTTTCCCACCGCTGTTGTAGGCCTGGCTACTGCACTGTTGGGTGGCTGTGCGGTTGTGGATGACTCGGGGGTTTCTTTCATGTTGTAGGTGGTGACGATAAGCTGTACGTTCTTAGGACTGCCTTGCTGAAGCGTGAGGTCAAATGTCAACGGGGAGCCAATGGGAGGGTCACCCGACTCATTTGGGTGAGCTTGTCGCTTGTGCGATACGATTTTTTCAACCTCATAAAATGTGGAATGACACTGTGGACAGGTCAGGCCATGCACCAGCATGTGGTTTAGCAGGGAGTCACTTGGCAGGTAGCGATTACAATACAGACACTTGCTTGTGAAATTGTGGATCTTCATGATGTACTTTGCCATAGCGCGTACCTTTTCTGCCTGGTGTTCCTTCTCAAAGTGAGCACTGTATGCATTCTCAGGGAAGAGTTCATTGCAGATGGTGCAAATTTTCCACTTCTGTGTTTGTGAGGTGTTCAGGGCATTGGCTGAAGCCTTCTTAGCCTGCAATGAGGTCAATGTGGCAGTAGCAGTATGCACTGAAGAGAGAGGTAGTGACTTCATTGAGGGAGAGAAAGAGGCATTACCATGAGAGGCTGTGATGCCAAAGCCACCCAGGTGTTTTCCTGTATGCAACTGTGAGCCTGTGCCAGATATGAGAGCTTTGTCAGGTAGTGTAATGCGCACTGGCTGGCCAGATAAACAGTTTCCTGTGACACCCTGCTTAAAATGGTTCCCCACAGGCAGCCCCATCACTTTTGGCATGCTAAAGCGGTTCACTGGTTGTGCCATGGGAGGAGATATGCCAGGGGTGATTGTGGCACCCCTCTGAATTATGTTGGCTTGTGCCCGGGCCACTATGACATTGGTATGGCCAATCATGGCAGTCACTTGATGGCCAATGCGTTCATGGAACTCAATGACATGTTGCACGAGTGCCTCGTACGAGCGCGGGACAAAGAGACAGCTCTTACAGTGGATGCCATGACTGTTGACCGGAGCTGCTTCACTGTTTTCCTGCTTCTCCGAGTTTTTAGCTACATATGGAGTGGCCACATGCTGGAAGTGTTCCCTGTAGATGTGCCTGCGCACTACATTGTACAGTCTGTCCCGGTAGGTGCACTTCTTGCAGTAGTACACTGGCAGCTCTTTCTTGTCATTCAGCATGGGCTTTTCTATGCGTACGCCATCCCTGACGCCCACCAGAGCTCCATGAGGGCCAGCGATACCCTGTCGCACCATGTGTGGCATGTGGAAGAGCCTGACATGGGTCTCCAAGGTCCTCTTGTTCCCACTATACATGCAGTAGGAGCAGTTGAGCAGAATGCGGTTCTCAAAATCCTCTCTGTGAACATTGCGAAAGTGGTTCTTGTATGCTGAGAAGTACTTGGAGGCAAAGGGGCAATCCGAGCAGCAAAACTGCTTTGTTCTGTAGTCCTGTAACACATCAGGAAGAAAATGTCAGCCTGATGAAACCTCTGTGGAACAGTGCAAATTCCATAAATGAAAATGGCTTTTACCTGTGACTTTGTCCAGGATGGATCCCATAAACATACATCAAGGTAAAAATTTTTCATATAGAGCTCATCAGGACCAAACTCTTTGTAATCCTGAATGTGAACAGAAGTAAATAAATCAAAAACATTGACAGATTATCATAAAGACAGAATACTGCGCATGGATTATACTTTCAGCAAGATCCTAGTATACTATATTAAAAATAATACAGAAGTTCATATTTAAAAGAACAGGATACATTTACACTGGAGACGTCACACATCTCGCAGCATAAATACAAACATATACATTATATATATATTATATATATATAAAAACACATTTATTTATTTGTTCTGACCAGTCGCTTATAGAGCCTATTAACTACCCTGGGTTTGACTGGGTATTGTCAGTCCAGTTTTTGACTTTATGAGAGAATATATATACACAAGGCTAATCCCAAAATATTTAAGATGGATACAGGGTTAGTTCCATCATAATTAAATAGAGAGTTATACAGGACTAACTTTATACTGAAAAAAGAGATTTATATGCAGTAATCCCATTAGAAAAAAAAACAAGATGCCATTCAATTATTTACTTCAAGATTTACAGTCTGAGATAAATTAATTCAGAATGGATCTTTAAGATTTGTATTTGTTAAATGTTATTTACCTCTACATGTTCCTTGCAATAGTCCAGACCAATGTCACTTAGCAGCCTCTTGACCTTTTTCCTAGCTTTTCTTAGCCGGGTCAGGTTGTTCACAGGAAGCTGAAACATCTCTCCTATTACAAAAAGATGGAGAAACATTAACTTTTCTACCAAAGAAAAAGCAGTTTTCAAAAAGACACATAACTACAAAGACAACTGTAAAATAAAGACAGTAAAAAAAATATATAGAACAGAAAAAATATTTCACAGATGAGACGTCTGGTTACGGACAAAAGTTCCGTTTGAACCGAGTGATGAGACTTCAAGAAAAAAAAAGAAAAATCGACAATATCCATTACGAGATCCGTATTACAAATGAATAGTATCGCTGTCTGTAAACTATATACAACCTTGCAACGGTGATGCTTCTTACACAACCCTACTGACTAGTTGGCGAACAATCTTATTGATGAGCCGGATGCAGAGAACGGACAAGTTAACTGGTAGCTGCCGAAATGAATGTAGCTAAACTAACTAGCAAACTTGCTAACGTTACAGACAATGCAGGCCAGCACGTCAATACCAGGCCCTAGCTCTACTGGCTTATAAAAATATTTAAGATTTCTCCGCGATTACTAAAAATGAATTCCCTTAAAGGTTATGAGATGGTAACTGACAAATCACCAACTTAAACGTGCCCTTCCTCTTTCAGTCTAGTATTCTAGTAACCAGCTAGTTAGCTAGATAGCTAACAAAAACGAGACGCTGCTGCACCCATTAGCAGCCAAGTTAGCTATGGATTGTTTGATGTTCAGTTGTTAGCTAGCTAGCTGTACAGCTAACACAAAGCGCTGGACGTGGCGACAAAACCTACGAAACTACCTTATTTTCTTGTCCGTATTGCATGGAATTTCTTCACCGCGTTTTCTCTATAGCGCAGTGACCGGGGCAATCGGAGAGAAAACAAACTATTTATTCGATCCAAACAGATGCTGCAGTTGTCCTTCGGTTTGGCTTGGCTGCCGGTGGATCTTCGCAACTCATCTTGGGGGTCCGCACCATGTGTCATCAGCAAAATGTGCTAACATTGAGAGTTGTCTTTAGTAGCTCTTGGACTTACATGACAAATGTATTATGCAAGACTAGCAATTTGGGTACAACAATGGATCAAACCAGCAATTAGAATAGTTTTTATCCTCTAGACCATTCCACATAGCTAGCTACCAGCCAAGCCTGTTCAAAATGGCGAACGGTTCCAGGCGGAAGTGACATATTTGTATAAGTTAAAAAGAATCTTGTATAAATTAGTCCCTTCAGGCAAAGAAGATTAATACATCCCTATGAAATTGCGAAAGTAGTGACAAAAGCACAACTAAGACTCTCCAAAAAGGATGCATTAATGTTGAACCCTTACAATAGAAACCAGACATCTTTGTGGACCAGGTTAATTTAATTTATTGATTACTGTTCATAACTTTATGTATTTTTGTGTGTCCTTACACTTGCTAACTGGTAGAAATCTATCTATCTATCTATCTATCTATCTATCTATCTATCTAGTTAATTATAAACACTTCAGTTTAGATTTACGTTTGAAGGTACAGAATGAGTGACAAGGAAAACATCGGTACATTTATAGCTTTCTGATTTAGGGAACAATGTAGAAAGAACATTCTAGTGGCTCCATCACTTCCAAAGTGACAACTCAGGGTCCAGTCATCATCATCTTAGTGAGGGTGCAGTAATCATGATGGAGGACACTGTGGCCATTCAGCTGGCACACAAAGTGCCGCACCTAAGTGAACGAGAAGAATATCCTCCACCACAAAGCCAAGTGATCTTCCTCCACCACATAGCAAGGTCAGGAAACACACACTGATGAACTAATGTCCTGCATTGGAGAGAAATAATACTTTCATTCGTTAATCTTCCATGTTGTAATTTAAATTTGAGAGGAACAGCTGAAAACACACCGTCAGCACTTTTTAATATAAGGAGCTCCAGGGGACAGTAACTCCTCACATGTCACAATCCCCATCAGTACTGCAAAAAACACATAATAGTCAGGCCAGCTTCATCATGAAGCAACAATATATAAATCCTTCAATACTCTTAGATTCAAACATTAAACAAACACAGTTTTACCACCACATTTTCTCGCATTAAAATATACACAGGGATTCTGTGTTAAAGCTCACCTGAACTTTAACCAGAGTCTGTCACAGCCCAGGTTCCGTAATTTCACCTGGAGCCCAGGAGCAGAAGAGAGAGGTGCAGAAGCTGGGATTCCACCAAAGCGAAGGAGCTGGCATGTCACACTGCTCCTACACCCACTGGGAATAACCTTTACATCATTACTAGATTCACCTGCAGATGAGTGCCAAAAAGGTCAAAGGTTAAATCACTGTTAGGGACTAGAATACTAAATGCATTGTAGTAGAGGAACAGACTGCCTGAAACATTCTCTACCATGCTCCTCTTGATCTGTATTTCCCAGCTCATTTTGGCTCAACCTATTTGTCAACCATACAATTAATAAGCAATACATTTGCTTTGATGGATTCATATGCCATTTGTTAAATGGATTTTCAGAAGAAGCTCTCAATTTTAATCTAGTGTGTGTCCAGGAGACTGCCCAGTAGGTTAATGGGGAGGAAGTTGCTGTTGGGCAGAGGGGTCTTACGCAAAATGAAGGGACTGTCTGATTGGTCCTCCTGAGCTGTCAGGGCCACACCCCCCACCCCCATCTTCTCGCTGGAGACATCTCCACCCTGGAGACTGCAAGCTAATTCTACATTATCATTAAAATCTCAGATGTTACCTTAGAACATGCAGAACTTTGTTAATTGATCCATGTGATAAGAATAAGGCTTACTGTTCATAAAGACTCCACTCGTGAAGACCTTCTCCTGAATGCTGAAAGGAAATGGGTCGTCATCCTTTCAGAACCGGTAAAGCAGCTTGGCATCTTTGAACATCTGCCATTTAATCGCACACTGTTGGGAAGAAATGGGAATTTATACAGATGGACATGTAAATATGTAATGTGCCTTCAATATAAAATAATTACTAATGCTACTGAAACAAACATATGACTAAATAAAACATCAAGCTCTCTGAACTTATTTGGTTGATGTGTGGAATAGGTACTGTCATACCACAGAGTATGATAATGTCATATGTGGTTATATCATACTGTGATGTATGATGTCATACCGTGACGTATGATATCATACCGTGATGTATGATGTCATGGTCCATTAAGTGCCGCATCACTTTGACTGCAGTATCTTGGTTCGGCAGTTCATTATGAGCCGTTAGCCAGTCTATCAGTTCCTGGAACACAAAGCAGTTGGAGAAGGTTCATAGCTACCTCCGCTCCTTGATCAACTTACAATATTGCAGCCGCAATCTTTTACACAGCCAGTTCATGTACACATTTATGCTTATTTTTAGCAGCTGACAATATTTTAATTTATATGTGTGGTAGGATATCTGTGTGTGTGTGTGTGTGTGTGTGTGTGTGTGTGTTTATGTGTGCTGGTATATTGTTAATAGCATTCTGGAGCTGTTCTCCTGCAGTCATGCCTTCAGCTTTTTTCTGTCTCATCATGACTACACTGCTAATACTTCCTGTTCGTTCCATGTGTTGTTCCAAGTTTTGTTCCATGTTTCTTTCTCTTATTTCATGGCTCCTGCCCTTATTATAGTCATGTTCTTGTGTTTACTGTAGGCTATTTAGTAGTGTTCTTGTGTTTACTGTAGCCTCTTTAATGGTGTTCTTGTGTTTACTGTAGGCTATTTAGTGGTGTTCTTGTGTTTACTAAAAAGCCAGTGAACTCAGGTACCCATTTTTCAACAAGAGGAAATGTTGTGTACACAAACACCTCTTCTAGTTATCTTTGTTATTTATCTAGACCTCTTCTAGTTCTCTATCAAACGCACATATACAGAAACATATACACACACACTTGACATACAAAATGTAGAAAACATATCTTACATTAATCTTTAACAGAGCAATATGTATGAAATTAGAACATGTAAAATAATTGCTTGCTGATGTTGGCCACATGATGTCACTAAAGAGCTTTGCCTGCACCATATCACATAAAACTCCTTTAAACTCCTGGTTACATTATGACAGAACATAATTTTATCTTATGTGGTACCCTAAATACCAACTCTGTCAAAATGAGGTGTTCTTGTTTAAAAAAGAAAAAAAGGAGATTTCAAACACAAGAGGACTATAAGGACTAAAGAGGACTATAGAGGATTATAGAGGACTATAGAGAACTATAGAGGATTATACAGGACTATAGAGGATTATAGAGGATTATAGAGGACTATAGAGGATTATAGAGGACAATAGAGAACTATAGAGGATTATACAGGACTATAGAGGACTATAGAGGACTATAGAGGATTATAGAGGACTATAGAGGATTATAGAGCACTATAGAGGATTACAGAGGACTATAGAGGATTATAGAGGACTATAGAGGATTATAGAGCACTATAGAGGATTACAGAGGACTATAGAGGATTATAGAGGACTATAGAGGATTATAGAGCACTATAGAGGATTACAGAGGACTATAGAGGACAATAGAGGACTACAGACTGAGGAGACCAACTACACTTTTTCTATGTAGTTCTAACCATAACTGCTCACTTTTCTTCCATATACAGATTACAGTATTTTGCTCTGATGCAGAAAGTGATAAAGGCACATTGGAATGGGGCACAATATCATCATCATTATTATTATTGTTGTAATTATTATTATTGTTGTTGTTGTTGTTGTTGGGTGGCACAGTGGCTTGGTGGGTAGCACATTTGCCTCTTAGCGCTGGGTCTTGGGCTCAAATCCCCATCTGGGTGGAGTTTCCATGTTCTCCCTGTGTCTGGATGGGTTTCCTCCAGGTGCTCCAGTTTCCTCTCATGGTCCAAAACACTGAGGTCCATTGAATTGGTTACTCTAAATTGTCCTGGTGTGTGTCTGTGTGTGCCCAGTGATGGATTGGAGCACTGACCTGGGTGTATCTGCCCAGGATACAAAAAAAAAAATTTTTTATTGTTGTTATTAACAATGTTATAAAGGCATATGCACTATTGGCAGAACCATAGCAGACCGATACAGAAGTCAGTAAACGTAATGCATATTGTACAAGGGCTACTACTACTAATTTCTTATTAATTTGTTTTTATTCTATTATATTCTTATTACATATATGATTTTATATAAGAGGTGTGTGTGTGTATATTATGTATATCAATTGTGGGCATGGGGATTTTAATTAGATTGCTTACTTATGTTTGTCATTTCTATTAATTTGTCGAGTAAGGTTTCACATATTCGTGTGTATATACTGCATGTTATTGAGGCTTGGATGCCAGTGACATCACACGTGACATCACACGTGAGCCTAAACAAGGCGTGGCTCTCTTGAGCCGCCGCGTTTAAAGCTGTGCTAACTCTTCACACGGCGATCATTCCAGTAAACACAAGTGACAGTTCACTTTCATCTAAGTCCTGCGGTTGTTTTGATACTGTTAATAGAACCTACAGGCTTTTGTTAATCTTGTTATTTTGGAAGACTTTTGAAGACGTTTTGCGTACATTTGAGAGAAAACAGAAAGAAGAAAAGTAAAAAGACGTAATTTTTAATGCAAGTTTCTGTTTTTCAAGGTTGATGATGTTCATGTGAACATAAAGACAGAAGGGTATTTTTTGTAAATTTTTAAGAATTGTTTAGTTAAGGATGACGTCGGAACAGCATGCACCATTGGAACTTCCAAAAAATCCACTGATTCTGGATTACAGCGATTTTGACATGATGAAGTTCGAAGTGAAAAAGGAGACCGCGCTGAGCTCGTTCATGAATCAATGCGGTCAGCGTGTGCCCGGCTCCGTGTCTACGACCCCGATGAGCACGCCAAGTAGCTCGGTGCCCTCGTCTCCTAGCTTCAGCCCCAGCGGACAGAGAACGAGCGCAGAGGATCTCTACTGGGCAATAAGCGCGAGCGCATACCCCCAACAACTCGAACCACACGCTTTAGACGTTACTCCTGAGGACGCGGGCGAAATCTTTGGCGCCAGTTCCATCCACGGACACCCATCGCTTCAAATTCATCAACAGCTTCATCATGTTGATTTTGAAGGATACAGGACAGGGCGCCAGTTTCATGGCCAAACTCCAAACGTTCAACAGTGTCCACAACAATACCCTGGAATAGTCCACAATCCAGACGCGCTTGTCGTTCATCCTGTGTCACATGATTATTCTCAGAGTAAAAACGAATATCAATATATGCAAGATGTTGACAGCTCGGCAGCAGTTGGACCCCAGTCCTTCAATCACCTGAGATCTCAAAATCTCCACCACCAACAGCAAAGACGGCAGGACCGCAGCAACGCCATGGAAAACCGTTTTACTGACGAGCAGCTCGTGTCCATGTCTGTCCGCGAGCTCAATCGCCACCTCCGGGGGATGAGCAAGGACGAGGTTATCCGCCTGAAGCAAAAACGCCGCACCCTAAAAAACCGGGGTTACGCTCAGTCGTGCAGGCACAAACGTGTCCAGCAAAAACACATCTTGGAGCACGAGAAGACGAACCTCGCCACTCAAGTGGAGGAGTTAAAGCACGAGCTCAGTCGGTTGGTCCGGGAAAGAGACGCTTACAAACTAAAATGCGAAAGATTAGTAAACGGAATGAGCAGCAGTCACAACCGTGGGTCTTCCAGTGAAAGCCCATCATCTCCAGAATTTTTGTTATAGCTTTTGAAATCGGATTTTATAGCAAATATTTTATCAGTTTAAATATAGTAGTTGTTTTTTTTGTTTGTTTTTTTTTAAATCTCAGATTGAATTTTATTTTCCCCCTACTCTTTATTTTTCCATCTTTTCACTTTGGATTTTCTCCAGATAAAGTGTGACTTTTTGGTTTGGTGTGCAGAGACACCTGCAATACCTGATTCCTCAAAGGCCTGAACCAGGTGACCAGGAAATACATCAACCCCCAGCAGTTCCAGGGAACTAACCAGATGTTTCAGGCATTTTGAAGTTATGCCTTTGTTTGTTATGTATTGTATTGAATTAATTACATTGTATTAATCACTGTTACCACCGAATATGTCTTTAAATAATTAGTTAGTCTACAAATAGATCTTTTTCAGAGGAGAAAACCTGTTAACCTGATAATATTTCTGCCATTTCTTTTTAAATAAAAAAAAAATTGCATTGCATTCAGTTGTTGTTCTCCTTGCTATAAAATGCTTATGTGGGTATATGGAATAAGGGGCTCAGTGTAATAAAGATATGTGCATATATAACACATTAGCATCTAAAAATATTAACAACATTAATCCACTTAGTGTAAAAAAAACAATAAATAGCGTATCATAGTGTTCCTGATTATGAACCAGTTGTTTCATAATCAAAGGCACTCTAAACATCATGTTCTTGAATATCTTACTTCATCAGAGCAGATCCCAGCCAAGACACAATCACATTTTAAGCAAATATCTGAAGGCTGCTGATTTAAATTTAACACTGAAACCAGGAAGCACACATGTCTTCTCTTTATTTGACCTTTGGCCTTGTCGAACAACTATTTCATGAAGGAACCGTGACCCGCCACCTCAGCAGACGCTCAGGCAGAAGAGCACGTAGCTCTCTGAACATGTAGCTCTCTGAACACGTAGCTCTCTGAACACTTCTTCTGTGGAGATAAACAAAACCACTACACTGACACAAAACCCGTTAAGTCTCCAGCAATTTCAATAAAACATTTGCACAATTTTTGCATAGTAGTTGTTTTAATGTGATGGGTAACCAACCGTACAGTGTTTCAACATTAGGACACAGGCTCTTGTTCAAAGACACTGACTTCAAGCCCCAAGTGTCACAGCCAGTATTCTCTAACCCTAGAACCACATTTAAAAGTGCTAAGCAGTCAGTTAATGCCAGCAACATTTGTTAACATTAGAAATTAAATAAAATTTGTTCCACCAGACTCAGGAAGAATAATGTTGGTTGGGAAAAAAGTTATTTGTGATTTTGTTTGGTAAAAGCTTGCTCTTTTTTAAAAATCAGTGATATATTTTGTGACCATAACGATTTTTTAAGTGAACAAAATATGCAGACGTTAATAGACAATAGTAATTACACTTAAAGACACTATATTAGCTCACAAGTACTAGTCGATATTTACTGTGTGCACAACCTTCCTTCAGGGTCCAAACACCATGTGTTGCAATATGGCCTTTAACCCTCGATCTTGTTGTTAACTGTCCTCTTATAGTTAGTCTCTGATTGACTACTGCAATGACCTGCCGGTTGTGAGACACAGATGCATCTTGGGTCAGGTCCAAAACACAGGTGCCAAAGCTCCCTCTAGTGTTAGTGTTAGGTCATTACACATAGTCTAATTTTAGGACATCTTTTGTCAGACTTCATATGAACGGTCCAGAACGGCCTGAGTGCGGTGATTCACCTCTTAGTGACACAGATCTTTACAGGACTTTCACTGTGGACTCACCAGTCAAAGGTCTGTGTCCTTTTCTGGCTAAAATAAAAACCAGTGTGGTTCTACAGGAATCTGGAAAGCAAAGTTCATCATTTTAGGCTAGAATGGTCTATGCTGGCAGGGATCTTGAGAATCCTAAGTTCTGCAGCACATGTTTGCTCTGTCTCTATTGTGCTGTAAGTGCTGATCTTGCCTACCTCTTCTTTTTTATTTCAACCTACATCCAAGTCTACAAATACCAAAACCACACTGATAAGCGCTAAAACGTTTGTAATTATTTGTGAAATTTGTTCACCATGGAATGAAAATTGAAATTGCTCTGTGTCCGAGGACCCGCACGTGCTGGCTCTGTGCTCCTGGTACGGGCTGCATTAGAAGTCGATAAATGGAAAAGCACTGGGTGAGCAGTGCCTTACCACAGCATGCAGGCTGCCATTGGAAAAGTCATTAGCAAGCTTTTTCCCCTGTGCACGTGATGGCGTGTGTGCCGTCTGAACCCACCACAGCCCGCCCCCACCCTCCACCCGGAGCAGAGGGAGGCTGAGTCAGCACCCAGCCCAAGGTGTCTGCTTCCCTGTGGCAGCACCACGGTCACGGAGACCTGGGCAGAGGGCAGGCGGAGAGGAGGCAGAAAATCTGTATGTTCTTCTGCTTCCACATGCCCTCCTCCATTATGGTAATTATTAATGTGTAGTGCTGCTTGTTCTTGGTGCTATTTAGTGTTCATGTTTTTGCTGGGTTATTTTTTCGTTGAAGAACCTTGTTTTCAAAAATAGCATTTTCAGCTTTATCAGGAACTTCCAAAAGTCCAGTCACATGGCATTAACTTTGAGATAACTAGAAGAGAGTGTTAGAAACAAAACACAAACGCGACAACTACACAACTGTAGTGGTGATAGGATAGACGGGCATAACCCCGCTGCTCAGCAGAGAAACCTGACTAACTGTAAATTGGCTACAACTAAATGCCCAAGGAAAACTACTCTATGTAACATTAATTAAGAAACAGGTCTTAACAAAAGGCCTCTGAGTTGAACACTCTCCTAATAGTGCAGCGTTTTGATCCTTGCTGGTCACGTCCAGTATGTGTCTACCCTTTGAAGCAGAACTAGGCTGGCCAGAACTAGTCTGTTCTTGCTTTCAGGTTGTTTTTCGCCAGTGTCGCGTGGACAGCGCTAACGTCCTGTCTGTCTCCCTCTTCACGTGAACTGGTTCACCAGTGC
>JAOYMR010000018.1:10177334-10191627 GCA_025802075.1 Tenebrosternarchus preto | reverse complement strand
TGTTTTTCGCCAGTGTCGCGTGGACAGCGCTAACGTCCTGTCTGTCTCCCTCTTCACGTGAACTGGTTCACCAGTGCGGACGAGAGGATGGACAAGGATGAAGGGGGCTTCCTCTTTCACTTCCTAAATGAGGTCTGGTCAAGTGACACAGTGCGAGAGTGAGCCGAGATGTAGGGAAGGAACGCAGAGCACGGCGTTGGTGGTTTCCGTTTAGGATGTCCACTCGTAGCTGTGCGAGGGCTGTGAATCACTCCCTCAGAGTTACTCAAACATCTCACTGAAAATCAGTGAAATGCCTTTCTTTTCCAGCAAGTGAGACAGTTCCATTTTACTCGGAAAGTATGTGATTAATTTAGTATCTTCATTCCTGCATGCAGTAAAGTCAGTGACACTGTCAAGGCTAAAGGAGGCCAGGATTAATAAGTATCTGTGACTGGTTACGCCTGTTAAGTATTTAAGCTTCTTCTGCAGCCTGAATATTTACAGAAAACAAAGCGGTGATAAGGTCCATGTGGGTCTTTGTAAACATAGTTGCTAGAGAATCAAATCTCTCTCTCTCTCTCTCTCTCTCTCTCTCTCAGAGTTACGTAGGTATGCAGTTTGAGGTGATAATGATAACAGCTCTTCATTAGCCCGCAGAATCCAAACGACCCACTGAAAACAAGCTCATGTTCTCTTGTTTTCTCTGTGTCCTACTCTCCCCTCCCCCTCTCTAGCCCTCTATCTCTCTGTCTCTCTCTCTACTTCTCTCCCTCTATTTTCTCTTCCCTCTACCACTCTCTCTCTCTCCATCTCCCCCTTCTCTCTACCTCTCTCTCCCCTTTATCTCTTTCTCTATCCTCTCTCTCTATCTCTCTGTCCCTCTCTCTCTCTATCTCTCTCACCCTCTCCCTTCCTCTCCTGCTCTGTCCCCAACCTCAAGCCCAGATTCATCCTTCCCTGTTAGCTGCTCTTAAAGTAACCTGGAAAAGTCAGGGGTCAGAAGCCAGGGGTCAAGAACCAGAGGTCAGGATTTTGCTTGAAGCTAACAGGCACCCTATTGTTTTAAAAGATTCATTCCCTTCACAGTTAACTGTCAGTGCTTTACAGTAATGGTGGCAGTGAAAAGTAAGGGCAGGCATCCTATAGTCACATCCTGAGTTTTTAATAAGTTGGTCCTGCAGGGCAGAGGCACTGTAATGGAGCAGTTTCCTGGTGATTCCCTGAGACACACAGACATTTATGGGACAGGATATGAGGGGCCATAGAGCCTGTTTCTGATTTGAAACTGTTCTGTTCTCACAGCTTTTAAGAAGATACACAAAACAACCTGGTGTAAACTCTACCCTGAATGACTATGTAGTTAAATCCAGTCAAAGAGGAAACTTGCGCATGAGTCACAGTAGAATGGAACTACAGAGCTGACATCCATTCAGGGAGAGACACTCTGTGGTCCCTCAGAAGCATTGAGCAACATCACATGGGTGGGACTACGTAGAACGTAGTTGAGAAACGTTCAATAAGTCATAGTACAATGTAATACATCTTGTGTGTCAGTTCTGCGTTTTCTTCCAGTTAGGACCAAACTCTCAAGTTCTAAGGTCAAAATCTTAAAAAATTCTAAAGTAATGCTTTATCTTTGGATATTTGTTTCTGCACTACTTTTTCAGGGCTCGGGGGATAAGCTCTGTTGATGCATTGAGTAGTTATACAACCCATAATGAACAAATCATAGTGGAGTCTGTTCAGAGTTAGATAAGGCATTAAAAAACTGGTAAATCACTTAACTAAAGGGCGTTTGGGTCAAGTGACAAAAATATATTTATTACGCGGTAAAGCCTTCTTCTGATTTTCTGAGAATCAGCCCGTGTCCTAAGAGGATGATGGTGGCTGAAGGACAGGAGAGACGTTGAAGAGGCCCATTCCCACAGGAGCTGGTCTGAAAGCTGGTTCCCTGCTGCCTTATCTGCTCTCTCCATCTCCTGCTTCTAGAGTTCACATGTCAGCACTTCCACAAAAGAGCTCACAATTCAGCCTGACCCACCGTCTCTACCCATAGAATACACAGAAGTGTTTTGCAGTGCTGGAAACTGTCACCCATTCCTCATTCATTTTAAGGTAATTTAAAACCAAACATATAGTAAACTGCATTATCTGCTCCTCTGTTACTGTGTGATATGAGTAACTGTGTTTTTCTAACCCTGAAAAGCTTCAACAAACATCAGTGCTTAAGAAACATCGCTGGCAGCATTCACTGGTGTGTCATCTAAGCTTTTTGTTCTAGAACCAGTGTAATCAAATAGGGTACTTTTGCATTACTAATATGTCAACATGGCATCAGAAAACCTATAAAACTTTAACCCTGTGCCACCCAGACATAACTGTCAAATGGCCTCCACTCAAGTCATTCAGATGAGAGAAGTTTGTTTTGATAGCTAATGGAAAGGTACAGCGCACAGTTTTCCCACAGTCCATGTGGCAGAAAACCCAGCCCTCAGGCTCCCCTCTGACAGTGACAAGCAGTTTATCATCTCCTTCATCTTCACAGCTCATGGCCACTGATCTGCCCTGTCAGGGCCCTCCCCCCACCAGAGCTATCCACACTAAGACTCTCCCCACCAGAGCTATCCACACCAAGACTCTCCCTACCAGAGCTATCCACAACAAGACTCCCCCCGCCAGAGCTGTCCATACCAAGACTCTCCCCACCAGAGCTATCCACACCGAGACTCTCCACAGCAGAGCTATCCACACCAAGACTCTCCACACCAAGACTCTCCACACCAGAGCTATCTACACCAAAGCCATCTATACCAAGACTTTCCACACACCACAGCCATCTACACCAAGACTCCTCACACCAGATCCACCTAAACCAAGACTCTCCACACCAAAACTCTCCATGCCAGAGCCACCCACACCGAACCTCTCTACACCAAGACTCTACACCAAGCCTGTCCACACCAGAGTCGCCCCCATAACAACTTTAGTAGGTATTGTGTTCTTCATTCTCCCTTATGCTACTGCATTTTGCAGAATGGCATCCTTATGGTTTAACAGAACTACTTTAAACCCCTGAACTCTGCAAAAATATGTTGCAATCCAAAACAATAATAAATTAAACATCTGTACAGATACAAACCAGCTCAAAGAGCCTATATGAAAACAAGTCACCACTAGCGAAGACACATTTCACTAACAAATGCATGCAAATTCATCTTTTCACTCTGCCACTCTATGCACTTACTCTACATTCAGAGAACTAAACTGTAAACCAAACTAAACTGAGAGAAGGACAGGAGTCTTGGGAAAAGATTAACTGCAGTGCTTCCACGGCAAACCTGACATACAGAAAACACCAGCATGCCACACCCTCCTACCAAGCCACCATAAAGAAGAAGTGTATAAATACGCCAGATAGACAAAGCACTGAGTCTGCAGAAAGACTTGACTGTGGTGTGAGAAAAACGCCTGTCTGTCAGTCACATTGTAGTGCAGTGGGAAACACATCCTCATCTTTACATGTAAAGCCATAATCAGCATTCAGCCTAAAGGACTGGCATAATTAATATGTAGCAAGTCTGATCACAATACTTTCACATCTAATTTTGAAAAGCTTAGAATATCATCAAGAGCGATTATAGATGTCACATCTTCTCTTTGCATAAAAAAAGTAGTTGTAAAGAAGGGCCTGATATCATCATGCTAAGAGAGAGTACGCAAGGCGCTATTGTTATAGTTATTGTTATGATTCTCTATAGTATGTACCTCCAAAAACATCCCTTTCTGTTCACTCTGTCAATGGAACCTGAGTGATACTGGTATAGCAGGATAACTGTCTCTGTCCCTGACCAACACACACACACACACACACACACACACACACACACACACACACACACCCACACCCAAAAGCTACGTATATAACACTGTCATGCTTAATGCCATTCAACACTGCCATTGAAAATATTATACTAATATATAACAGCTGACCACACCCGATCCTCACATGTGCAAAGACTATTATTTTATTATTTTTAGTTTCTGGTTATCTGTCCATGTCTGTCTATGTGTGTCTATGTGTTCACTTGGAAGAATGTTGTTTATTCTTTATGTACAAATGTACATAAATACATGGTATTTCTTATCAAAGACGAAAGTGAATAAATATGCTCAGATGTCTGGCTGTACCTCCTGGTATTATGGTTTTATTAACATTATTTAGACATTAAGAGTTTCACTTTTCCATGTGCATGGAAGTGCAGAGAAATGTTCCTTAATGTTTTTTTGTTGTGGTTAGAGTTGTGTCATTAATCTCCAATGCATTTTCGGTCTTACTTTTACAAAAACTGGTATAAGAACTTACCATAACAAGAACAACAAGAATTCTTTTCTGTGAGAATTTTTTTTTACCGTGAGAATTTTTTTGTAGTGTTTTGTACAAGTTCCTGTAAAATGTGTGAAAGTTTTGTACCAATATGTCATAAACAAAAGACACCTCCACTTCCTGTTGATCATGCTCAGTAAAGACTGTTCAGCACAAGACGCTATTTTAAGTATCTTCTACTGCATAGTGTTTTTTATTTACAGTACTCTGAAATGCTTTTGTTATAGAATACACACACATGCACACACTCACACACACACACACACACACACACACACACACATATATATATATATGTATATATATGTATATATATGTATGTTTGTATGTAGTCTTTACTGATGTATAGTACCTGGTTTGGCCACAAAAGTTTGGACACACCTACTCATTGCTTTTCTTACTGTTTTCTACATAAAAAACAGGAAACATATCAAACAAATGAAGTAACACATATTTGATTATTCTGTAACAGTCAATATTTGTTAATATTAGATTTTAGATCCATTTACTGTGTTCAGCTGCATGAGGCAGTCGCTGCTTTTCCGTCAGTCTTGAAGAAATTCTCAGATATGCAGAGCACTTGAAGGGTGAGGGACTAAAGCTGTGATAGAAACGTTTTTGCTAAAGGTGCATCTACAATGAATTGTTTGTGCATGTGTGTGTGTGTGATGAAAATAGGTTCACACATTTAGGCATAATCTATTAGATTAAAATGTCTTTGTTACTATTAAAAACATGCATTCAGTCAGGGGTGTCCAAACCTTTGACTGGTTCTATATGTATATATTTTGACTGATGCTGTATGTGTATATTTTGACTGGTACTGTATGTATATGTTTCAGTTGCTGTAACTAAAGAGAAGTATAATATTTTCCATCTACTGTGTAAAGCTACTTTGACAAATCTACTTTGAGTAAAAGTGGAAATGGTGTGAGTTTTTATTGAACACATCAGTGTGTTGTTGCTTCTTAGATCAATTTATTCATTGTATTTAGACAATAATGTTTTTGGAGAACACAAACCACATTTTCAGAAAATAAGGAAATGATTGGGAGCTTTAAAGTAATATTAATGTAATATTTTTTTTCGAACTTCTTTACTCACAGACTTAGGTTAATGAGTTCACTTCAGATCTACTGGTAAGTTCAGGACCCTACAGCAATGACTAACTCTAACATTCTTCTAATTCCCAAGAGCTCCTGAAATGAAGGACCTGGAAAACCACTCCAATAGAACAATTAAGTGAGGTTCTTCTTGCATAATTAGACTCCCAATTGATTCTGTTTTTTAAAATGTTATTACCTATAAATCCTTTAAAAGAACACAGACACCACATATGTATGAGAGGACCACGATCAGGTGTGAAAGGTTTAGCATGACTGCTATAAAAGCTGTGACTGCAGCAGTACCTTCAGGCAGAAATAAACAGTTTTTATACATGTATACTACATGAAGAATTAAAATTTTTTGTACAGTAATGAACAAAATTCTCTCTTCATATGTGTAGATTCACTTTTTCCTTAATTCAGGTTTAGAGTTTTATTTGTTGGATCAGTGTAAAGCCTTAAGAAGAAACACAACATGTCTGTGGACTAAACAGGAGGATGATGTGGATCAGTAATTCCTGCCCTGCTCAGAAACCAGCCTGAGATTCAGAGCCCAGCTGCTTGTTCGCTAAACCGTTATGTTCTAATGGAACCATAAAAGAGCGTAAAGAAGGACGCGGGTGTCCATGTTTTGTGCGTGGCTGTCAGGAAGCCCATGCTCAGTCCTCCCTTCCCCAATCAGTTCCTTATGACTGTGGCTTCTGGTTTCTCTGAAGGCATCACAAGGCTTGAATTGAATCTGATAAATGTTTCTGTGCCTGTTTCAGAAGCTGATGAGGTTGATGGAAAGAGGACAGACTTTGCAGCATCTGGTCTGGCAGCGTGTGGGTAAACCGACAGAGGCACAGTGCAGCGTGCAGGAGTAAGTGGTTCAGGAGTATGTGGTTCAGGCCCACTGAGAGACGTGTATGAAGAAAGCCAGAGAAAGTGGCAGGAAGTGGTCCCATAAGAAGCGCTAAGATGCCTTATCTATTTCTAACAGCCCTTTCCTCACAGCAGAATCACCTGCAATTAAACCTAAAAAAACAGGGTTTATCACGGTTTAATACCATGTGAGCTTCAGTTATGGAGGCATGTTAAGACTGTGTAAAATAAATGCACATTTTTTAGCTATTGACATGATTCAGGCTATTGCAGTGCTAGGTAGAGAGTAGCGTTACAGAATGACCAGCCACTGGTAGATGCCACTGGTAGGCTGAGCACGGATCGACACCTGGCACCTCCTCTCTTCCTCCTCGCACCTGCGTTCTCACCTGTGCTCCTGCCCGACCTTGGCCAGAACCGCAGGATGTGTTCACCTGCCGCACACGCCGCATCCTCTTACCCAGCACGGAGCGGCTAGTGGAGGAGATGAAAACCAGCTCCAGAGGTGACAGTGGTTTCCTCTACTGACCAGCAGCTGCTGTAATGTGGCTCATCTTACTCTCATTCTGGCAGTGTGAGCAAAGGTCATGAAAACTGCAGACTACGATCAAGATCAGTGTTAAATGAGCAGCTCATCGCACTGACCTGACCTTCACTGGTGACAAGTAAAACGGTACTGGTCACGAGCTCTTGCCAGTTACTCTGAGCTGACATGGGCCAAAGGGCAGGAGCAGAACAGCCGCACTTTGGGCAAACTTGCAGGAAGTTTGTTCACAACAGCAGATTAAATATAGTTCACGCTGCCCGGGCCACGGGGAAAAGATACAATGATGTGTCATCAACATTTGAAGGCCAAGAATAGGAACCAAGCAGTATAAGAGCAAGCAGTCCCTGCACCCCCCCCAAAGGCTGGCCTGCGTGTTTCTGGCACACCTCATCACATTATTTTTCCCCTGACTGGGATTTTCATATCATTGTTTTGTATCCTCAGGCTATGAACCCTCCCACGTACAGAAAGCAGCCTCCCCTCTAGGGAAAATTAGCTAATTATGAAGCTCCACTGAGAGGGAATGTGGAGCTGATGATTTGCTGTTCCCCTCCTGTGTTTAACCGTTTACTGTTTGATTAATGGGACAGGAACTGATTTCAGTGAAAAATAAATAACAACCAAAAGAGGGTTGAGTTAATGGAGTGAGTTAATCTACCAACAGGCACACAAAACTGTAGTACCAGCAGTTGGCATGATTGCACTGGGAGAAATGCTACCTCTCTGGTTCTCAGACTCTGTATTCAATCATCTTCTCCTTGACTATTTTAACAGCTATAAACCATATGAAGGTACGGAAGGCTCCCCACCACCCCTGGTGCCTAATGGTGGGTGTCCAGCAGGAATGCCATAACAGTGGCATTCTGGGTATTTTCTGCAGTATTTCCAGTGGTATTGCTCTATTGAGATCAGATCCGTAACGAGCAGTAGTTCATCTCTGCAGCGGAACAGATGCGTAAGTGGAAGGCAGAAGGTCTGCTCAGCTACTGCAGATCACGAGCTCTTGGGTGGCATCCTAATACAATCTGGATAAAGGGGGCAGCGCTGGCAAACACTCTGTATACCAGCAGTGGATAGGCATGAGGCAGGAGTTGCAGGCATGTCAACAGTAGCTTATTTTGACAGTAGTTACTCATGTGTAAACCACAGCTGCCTTTGGCAAAGTAAGGATGTCGTTATGACAACCCAACATGGCACCGTTAAGGATGCTGTATCTCAGATCTTAGAAGAACATAATAGAGTGCGATAATGTAAACCTGTAATTAAGCGTGTACACTGTTAACCTGTAATCAGGTGTGTCGATGTAAACCTGTAATTAGGTATGGTACCGTAAACCTGTAATTACGTGTGTACACTGTAAACCTGTAATTAAGTGAATTGCTGTAATTCTTAAGAAAACTTTGACAATAAAGTAACATATTGAAATGGTTTTCAAGAGTTGAAATTGCATCCAGCATTAGTCTCTACAAATATCAACGACACAATTCCTTTTGTAACAGAACGTGCTGTTACTAATAAAACAGAGAGTGTAAAGTGAAAGGCTTTAGTACAGCAGGAAGGTGACCAAGCAGAGGACACATGAATGTACTGACACGCTCTAATCAATAAAAACACATGATTAAGTCAATTTCCTTCCTAGCCATAAATGATTGTATATTTTATACAATACAAAGCAGGTAAGTTATCAATAGATATGGCGAACTCCTTAAGATGTTTGTTATTAATGAATAATCTGCTCCATAGTTATAAAAGTAAATTTAAAAAGTAAAAGCAAATTTTCCACAGCCTTCTGGCTATTATGAAACTTAATCTTACAGTGATACTTAACAGATAAGGTTGACGTATCTAATGTCAAAGGCTATTGACAAAGGAAATGGCGCCATCTTCAGGATGTGTGGGGCCAAACTGAAATAATACAAAATGAACGTAAATTAAGAGTGCAGTCGCACAGTCGAACTCTTCTGTTGTTTTAGCACAAAAAAACCTTTTCACTTTGACTTTCACGTGTCCTTGGCTCTCTCCTTTCAGATTTTTTTCACTTATATTAGTTCTTACATTAGATCTCATCTGAAATCTTTATCAAATTGTTTAAACACGTCCAGTGACCATCAGCAGTCTGCATAAATGCTGCCACTAATTACCATCACATGTTCACACTAACCAGATCAAACCGCTAGAGCGCATGGAATTTGCACCACCTATAGTGAAATATTGCATTATAGAAACGCATTATAGAATTTTTTCTAAAATATCTAGGGTATTTAACCAAGGTAAAAAGCAAAGTCCACTACTACTCATGAAGACACTTTATTAGAATTTGTTGTACAACACAATCCTATCGTAACAAAAAAAATTCCAGTGTTTCCATAGAGAAAGAAAGAGTGTACCCAAGTGCTTGTGCATGTTCAGTAGTGAAACATAAGAAAATGTAGAAAAACGTGATTGTAATCATTTCTCAACCGATTCGCGTTTAAACAAAACAGCTGGAGTAACATATGTGATTTACTCTCATTACTCTCCCATTCTAAACGTCACAATTATCTTTTCATCTGATACAAATATACTGTACGTTGTTAGTGTCATCTTCACAAGAGGAATCCTTAACCATGTGAACGGAAAAACAGCGAAAAATACGCATTCCTTTTCATGAGGAAAAATCAAACATAAAGTAAAGAATATTTTTTAGAAATGTTCTACACATAAAAAACACTGGCTCCTCCAACAACAGCATCTTGCCTCAATACACTCTTGTCTTATCGAGGGCCACAGAGACAAAAGTTACAGTAACACAAAGACGAAGTTGAAATGAAGTACCATTGCGGTAAAGTCCCTTTGACCTGAAGTACGCATACAGAACTATAAATCTGGCCTATCCTACTATCATTTCAATTTCAAAAACTGCATATATAAGTAAGGCATTTAAATAATGTGTCCTAAGTGATGAATTCTCAAAGCCCTAACCATAGCCTTATCCCAAACCGTAGCCTTTATACACTAACCCTAGCCCTAAATCCCTCAGCCCTAAGCCACTAACCCTAGCACTAGCTTTAGCCCTTACCCTAGCGTAAGGTCACATATCCATCACCAGCATGCTGCATTCTCATGTACTTCACTGCAGGCACCTTGACCTTGGCCACGTCCCCATAAGCACACTGTCCATCACACTGTGCCTACCCTCTGCCTGGCCTGGGAAACCCCTAGGTGGGCCTGTGCCCATAGTCCCTGCATAGTCCACCCACTCCCTCCGGTGGGACAGCATCATCATCATGTGATCCAGCTTGGAACGAATGGTGGTGTAGTGGTGCTGCCTCTCTTTGGCCAGCCTGCAGAAGCACTCCCTAAGGCTCCCGCCCTCGGCTGCAGCCCGGCTGGTGATGGGTGGGTGGTGGCGTCCCTCCTCCTTCGGGGGAGGACCGTCCCTGAGCAGGGTGGAGTTTGAGATGGATGAGTCGCTGGAGCTGTTGTCCTGATCACTGGAGGTGGAGCTTGGGTTGGATGCTGGGTTGGGCTGCTGGGGTGCACACAGTGCTTCTGTCTGCATTGTGCTGTCTGACACGAGGATGGTGGTCTGTGTGGATGCGTTGCAGTGCTGGACAGCCGAGGTCGCAGTGGCCACCGTCTGAGTGCTGCTGGAGCCACCAACCTTCCCAGCCTTCACAAGAGGATCACCAGCACTGATAACATCCTCTCTGAGCTCCTGATCCATCCAGTCATCTCCGAGAGTTGAGGTGTCAGATCCAGGGTTGCTCTTCTTGCCCTCTTTCTCCATATCTTCATGGATCTCTGCGGCCTGACGTCTGTTGGGTGTGCTGGTCAGACACACTAGTTCAGGCTTTGCTGTCCTGACTAGATGAGAAGCAGGTGTTCCCGAGGGCTTGAGGAGCAGGTGGTCATAGATGCCGCTATTTCGGACACTAGAGGGCACTCTTGTGTTCACTGGGAGTGACTGGGCATACAGGATACGGAACTCTTCATCAAAGTTCTCAGTGATTTGGCCAGATAGTTCGATGAGATTACTACTATTGAGTTTACCATCAGTCCAGTTGAACCTGAGATTAAATGAAGCAACATATCTTAATTCATCCTAGCTCATGATAAAGTCTAAAGGGCCACAGCACTTCTGTGTTTAGCATTTGGCCTGACTGAACATGCTTAACTCATAAGCTTTAGTTACCAAGCTGTTTAAGAGTCAAACAGGGAGTGGCCAAACCACAAAAACACTCTGTCTGGCAGAAAGTGCCCTGCCAGAAAACATTAAAGTAGTAAAACCCATCTCCTGTCTTCACTGAGCTGAGTGAGTCAGAATACAAGTCTATGATTCCATAAGTCTGAGTCTAGAGTCCTATTTGGAAGGGGTTAGTTTTCAAGACATTTTGTCTATAAAGTCATATTACCACAACAACCTTGTAATGTTTATGACCCATTTGCAAGGGATGACAAAACTTCAAGGATAAATTACAGAGATGGAAGTGGCTACTTAAATTACACAACCACACAAAATATCCATGTGTAATATGCATTTTTTTGTTGACCACATCTATTAAACATCATTGCTTCATCAAACATTAATTAACCATTATCTGCTAGGACTAATATGAATTGGGAGACTTGGATTTGAACTCAGTTCCTCATTCAATTGTCAATAATCCTACACACATCTTTTATATCAAATCTTGGTGTTCTATATAACTGTTTAAAGAAATAATAACTTTTGTTTTTAAATGAGCAGGCTTTTACCAGGTAATAGACCATATAGCCACCAGAAACATTGCTCTGGAGAAGGCCGTTGCCAAGATGATGCCAAAGTATATTAAAAAAATAAATGTTTCCTCAACAACTTCCATGCCTTAAGAAAGTGCGAAAAGGGCTTTTATAAATATAATGGAAAATCTGGTGACATCTTGCACAGGATTCAAATAATCTGGGATTATTTCTACAAGATTTATTTGCAGGTATAATGTACTGGAATCTTAACTGATTCTTAACTGATAACACAGGAGTGAGCAATCTGTAAAAAACAAACAAACAAACAAACAAACAAAAAACCTGATATGGCAGATCAAAGTCACTGAGGAACAATGGTGATAATTACATTACCTCTGTAAAACTAATCCCATCACAATAGTTCTTTTGAGTCCACGAGTCTCACCTGTAAGAGCCAGTAGCCACTCTGATGCCATCAATTAGCATGAACCGTTCATGAACTTTACCAGTGATGCGTGCACCTGATCTCATGTAGTAAGTAGATCCCGTTATGGTTCTCACTCTCATATGCTTCAATGAAAACAAAAAGATTTAGTAAACAAAGAGTAAAACAAAGGCTCTAGAATGTGATTTGTCAGGAGGGGGGAATGTCCTCCACAAGCAGCTACCTGGAGCTCATCAAGGTGCACATCCAGGTTTCTACACGTCTGCAGGAACGCTGGGAGAGAGGACTGGTCCAGAAGGATGTACACAGGCACACGGCGCTGGCAGCACGCCTCCTGCAGGTCGCGGAAAATATCCAAGTCTGTCAGCGAGTCTGTTACTATGGCAATGACCTGTAACAGAAAAAAAGGGAGGGGGGGGGGGTTTCACCCATTATTTTCACACCCCTGTCCCAAACAAATCACTTGAAGCTGGCTACCTCTGCTCAGTGCACTTCTTCACCATTCCCCTTTGATGCAAATGTCTTGTCGCTGGTATTCTTTTACTTTTGGCCTTAAAAAAAGATGTACAAGCCAAAGCGCCCGCAGGCCTAACTGCAGTATGAGCACACTGAGAATGTAAAGCCTCGTGTTTTAGGAAGGGACGTGTTATAGCATTTCTGAAGATCTAGGTTGACTTTCTAAGGGCTGCAGCCCAGTGAGAGAAGATGCCTGCACACATTCCTGTCATTCCATAAAAATAACCCATGGAGATGATTGATGGTTACTCCAGGCTAACAGAAATGTCTTATATAAGTGTTAAAAGATTATTCCAGAAACGATGTCTATTTCTTTTTTTTTAAGCCTAAATATCGTTAACGTGTGATTTGCTTAAGAATAGAAATTATTTTTAACAAAGGCCAAGAAACAAGAGACCATTCTCGATCTGGCCTCCCAGTTATATACAACAAAATTAATTATTTGATTTCCTTTACTGTCAGGCTCTGCTATGTGTGTTCAACTTCTTTCATTCATTCTTTCATACACTGAACATATTATCCTATGATCACAGAGCTCAAAGTGGTTGTTTACGTTTACATTTGAAGTCGGAATCAAAGCGCAGAGTAAAGTGGAACAGCGGGAGTCACCATGCACTTATCAGTACAGAGAACGCGCTAAAAGTAAACGTGTGTCTTTAGAGAGGAATATGATGCTTGACAGCACAGCATAACTATTTTATAGATCCGTTATTAAGTTAGTTAATATGTATCTAATAGCTAGGGAAACTCCTTTAAACTGATAAGCCTACCAACCTGCCTCAAAGGCGATTCTCTACATGCAGTTCAACCATACGATGTGGCGACCTTTTTTCACATTAAATAAACGTGAACAGAGTGAATTACCTCTTTGGCACTTTTGATCATCCTTCTTGCCGCCTCTTTACAGCTGTAAATACACTCGCCATAGCTTGGCTGGAAATATGCAACAGCGCGGGTAACTCCACGGAACGATCCCCGTGTGAAAGCGGGCCAACCCATCTCTAAAAGCGGAGGCTCTATGTCAGATATTTCGGGGAAGTATGTTACTGACGAACAGTCCAAAGTGCCTGACTGCTCCAAATGGGAATCGTCCCCAATTAAGGAAACGCACCTAGGTACCACTGCGGCACGAGAGATCCGTCTGATCTCTTCATCTGAAAGGAAATTTGGTATTCTTTCCTTCTTCAGAAAGTCCATAAAGGAATCTGCTCCTCCGGAAATCAATTCCTCCAAAGCAAGCCGATGTCTTTCATTATACAGTTCTTTTAGGCTGGAATCCTGTCCAGTCTGTTGCGCCCGCCAGCCCGGTGAGTCCTCTAGACACTGCGACAGTGCCATGCTTACAGTATTGCAACGTGTATCACAGAGGTAACGTTCGCTTTGACAACGATACAAAGTTTAACTGTCAATCCTGAAGTCACAACCCACTGCAACACAGTATTGGTTGATGTGCATTTCTCATTTTCTAGGCAGCGTCACATGCCCGAAAAGTAGGGACGCCATTCGACAGAGGATTTCACGCTCATTGGCTGGGAGTTTGAATTTGGAGGCAAACGTTCTCGCTGCTCGTTAACTGTCTTAAAAAACTGCAGGCTATGTAAGGTAGATCAAAGATCATTACCCATAGGTCAAGCTGTAAATAGCTAGATAGATAGATCGGCAGTTATTGAACTGTTAACAACGACAGATATTGTCAAAGTAATTGTTCTTAAGGATTTCCCGTATGTTCAGATTAGTAAAAACGC